>JAPDOI010000729.1:0-296434 GCA_029168955.1 Aplectana chamaeleonis
CCTATCTTGAAGACGTTCATGCTAATTCCAATCATGTTTTTGAATCGTACAAGACCTTCTGGGAACGGAGTTATGGTCCTCAAAAGTTGAGTTAGAAGCATGGTGGACGAGTTGTCCGGAGGCTTTTTAACTCTGCGTCTTTTGCAGCCGATGTGCGAGCTGACCTTAGTAAAGAGAGAAGTTGGGAATAATGGACTGAGGGAAGAACTTATGATCGGATCGAGCTCATCTCACAATCTTGGCTTCTAAAAATCGGTTCACCCTCCTTAGACGGCGTGGAAAGTCGCTTATCTCGGTTGTGTGACGAGCTGACGGGTGTCACACTTTGGGCAAAAACGTGATAGCCGGAACCGTTCTTCTGAGCACTATTTTTCCAATTAGTTTCAACGTTGGGGTTGCTATTGTGCCCTGGCAGCTGCCGATCTCCACCAAAAACAGACATGGTTTTTCCAGAATCGTAGAGTTCTGGTGCATTAAAGGCAGTGTTCACGGTAAAACCGTGTATTAGTTTTCGATGTTTTTGAGTAGCTAAGTCTACTTAGTAGGGTTAAAGGCAGTGTTCATGATAAGAATCGTTTTTCTGCTTCTCCGCCTATCTTGAAGACGGTCCCATGCTAATTCCAATCATGTTTTTGGAATCGTACAAGACCTTCTGGGAACGGAGTTATGGTCCCTCAAAAGTTGAGTTAGGGAAGCATGGTGGACGAGTTGTCCGAGGCTTTTAACTTGCGTCTTTTGCAGCCGATGTGTGCGAGCTGACCTTAGTAAAGAGAGAAGTTGGGAATAAAGGGAAGAACGGGTCTATTGATCGGAAACCATCGCTCATCTCACAATCTTGAGCATTCATTTCTTCACCTCGGTGGGCGTGGAAAGTGCATCTCGGTTGTGACGAGCTGACGGGTGTCACACTTTGGGGCCGAAGGGAACCGTTCCGAGCTCATTTTTCTTAGTTTTTTCAACGTTGGGGTTGCTTTAGGCCCCGCAGCTGCCGATCTCCACCAAAAAACAGACATGGTTTTTATCGTGGACACTGCCTTTAATGACAAGTTGCATAGGACATCGAGGAAGTTGCATAAAGCCTTCAACCAACTTAATATTATGCAATAAAAAATATTATTTAGCAAGCAACATAACCATGCGATACCTGTCTGGAAGGGAACTCATTTCTACGAGGCAAATACGTTCCTTACAAGACACAAGATGCCACGTGGGCTAAGGTATCAATAAGCTTCGAGCCCACTCATTAAATTCTGGAGCAACAAGCTGGGAACTTTCCGACCCTTACATAAAACAGTGAGCCCGAAAAGCTCGCTCTGAAAATATTGTGCTCTTCCCTTCCCATGGGATCATGGAGTCCATATGAGTGATTGTTTCAACTCAGGTGAAAAATCCCTACCAGTCGAATGTGAATCGAATGGACCCAAGACCGGCATGGAGCATTTGTCGTTGTAGAACAGATTTGATAGAGCAGTGTAGCCTGAAGCCCAATTCCTCAGAGTTGTCAGTCGTGTCACTAACGAGGTTCGCAAGTCAGGAGTAGCTTTTTCACACTCCTGTAAGGTGTGCACTTGGTAGTATTTAGCTTTTAAATTGGTAACTCTCCGATTAAGACACATGTAGGTTGATAGGTCGCAAAGGACTCAAAAAAGAAGTTCTGAGTAGTTGGTTAACTGAAAACCCGCTATTGCGTTGATGAGTATAATTAATATAAGATTAATTTAATTAATAAAGAATTATCTGAGGGTCAGCAAGTACTCCTCGACGATCAACTACATCAAAGTTCTGTCACATTGTCTGCAAATGAAGGCAAGCTTAGCAACGCACTGATTGAGATTTTGAAAGTAGCGAGTGCACTCAAATTAAAAAGTTTACTGCAGAGGTTCACTCTAATGTTAATGATATCCACAGATGTCTTCAAATCTGTCAAAGAACCGTCGTACATCCACGGCATATGCATTTGCGTTTTCCATCCTCTATTCCGCACTCACCCGTTTCGCAGTTCTTAAAGAAACGCATTATTATTTATTTCAAGGCTATTATTTTTCAGTTCAAGTACTCACCTCGTATAGGCACGCATTATGACAATGTCTTTTGTGCCATTTGTCCATCTGAGGTCTATTGTCGGCCGTTGAGGTACACACAACCTTACCGTTTAAGCCTTTCCGAAATTTCTGGCATACTACGGAGCTAAAGCACGCGAGCACCAGAAGACACAGCACAATACGGTCCATTCTTCCTGGGAAAGCCAACTTTTAGCAAATAAACCAGAAGATTCGATATTCTTGCTCAAATGTGAGAAAAGGGTTAGCTAGAGAGTAATATCATTTCTCTCGCGAAAAGAGGCGAAGTATGAGCTGATCTGACTTAGAGAGCTGTATTTACTCAGAGTGGGCGACAAAGATTCAGTGAATGTACAAGTTTGACGATCTGATGACAATGGCTGGGTGTCTGGCAATAATACCCTGCTACCCTCAGCTTTCATCGGATGCTGCATTTAGAATTTGTTTCATTAGATGTTTGATGTCTGTAGATGTGTTTGTACAGAAGAACATCACCCGTCGGTCAGTACATTGACGGTGGAATTGTTGAGTGGGTAGTATTGTTGTGCTCTGGACGAAAAGACCGCTCATCGAATAGATTCGAATGATCCCCTTTTCGTAGCGTCCAATTTTTAAATACATTCGAATGGTCCCTTTTTTGAGAATAATGTCGAGTAAAAAACTGAAAACAACCCAGTTGAGCAGTCAATATATCCTCTATTTTTAAGAAAATCTTGCTGCCATTGGTAGTGAGCGTGTGCGCGCGTATGCTTCGTCCCCTTTGCCTCACACTTTCCCGCCATGCGGTCCCAAAAGATGAATGTGGTGTGCCCACTCCACCCACTTTCCTGTGGCTACCGAGGAAGTGGGTGGGGCGAACTCACCATATTCAAAGTTTCGGGGCCGCATATTGCTATTGGTTGCTCGTCTTGAGCCTGTTTTTAGCACTATTGTTGCAACGGGCCACTGACCTTACGATTTCTAGTGATAAGTTTCTATGGGGTCAGGAAATTTATGAAAAAAAAAACTACTGGAGGTTCTCGAAAAACTTAGAATTTGAGCGTGCTCCTCCGTTTCCCTAGTCAAATTTATATTAGTTACAGATTGAATGGGTACAATTACACATAAAATTAGGTGGAACCATTCAAAACAATCATTTGTAGCAGCGCTGACAAACACAGAAACTGCGGTGATGACGCACACCAAAACAAGTTGTTTTAGAGTTCGCGCAATAATTTTAGTCTGATTAATGGACGAGGCTGCGACGGTAGATCACCCCGCGCGAATCGAAACCCCATTCTCCAGTGAAGCCGCCAACCCCGCACGGCCAGGCGCCGGTTCCATGCGTGAGACTAAACCAAAAACGGAAACCATACCACATTTTGCACGCGGCGAGGCCCCAAGTGATTTTGAAATCTTTTGACGCAGCCATGCCTGCCAAAGGAATGCGCGGCCACCTACCGTGCACCTTAAATAGCGACGACGGGGCGGAGTTATTCGAATTATAACTATTTGAATGTTCATTCGAATGGTAGGCTTCGAATATCGAATAGATTCTAATGACCCTGTTTTTTGAGGTCCGATTTTTGAATAGTACTCGAATGGTGCGGCTTTAGAAATTCCGATATTGAATACGTATTCGATTGGCAATTATTCGAGTATATCGATTCGAATCTATTGCAATGGCACAACTATAGTAGATAACGAAGCAAACTACGAAAACAATACGTCAGCCCTCAGCGATACGTCGCTGCGTCAGGTCCGCGACGGCTGTACCTACCACGGCAGATTTCGTTGCTCCGTAGCGGGTCCCATCTCGGTTGGTGCTAGATTCCATGCCTGTCGCTCAGGACAGCGGCAAAGTGTATCGAACCCTTATGTCACACTCACAGCCTACCTAGGGCCACGGTGGATAAGAGGGGCTTCTTTCTAATCTTCGAGGTAGAGGCATGTAAGGGGGCCGTACCTCTCACGAACTGATCGCAGCGCCATGCGTTACCCTGGGTGCAAACCTTGCTATGCAGTTTCCAATGTATGAGCGCAGTTTTTTCGGTTTTCGTCACATGCAGCGGATTTTGAAAACAATTTACGGTTTCGTAGTGTGATTCTCTTTGTTTTGCAGAGTGGAAAATGAATCGTAGGTCAGTTCCACTTGGTTATTGCAGATTCATATATGCTTCCTTCACTAAGACTCTATTTTGGCCATTCCACAGAAATATTGACACTTTATAACGTAAACGCGTGAGTCGCAGCAATTGTGATGCCCTACATATCACTAGCAGCAGAGCTTCCAAAAGGAGCAGAGCAGATGCTGCGCTTCGTCTTTAAGGAGTTGCTGCAAATGGATTACGAAGATATAACATCTGCTGGTACTTTGGAACTTTTGAAAAACTAGTATGTCTCGAAATGTACAAGTAGCTTTAAAAGTATGATGACTTGATTCGCTGATTTTACTGAGCTTACACAAGCGCGTCGAAAATCAAAATCTCGTTTCTCACCAATCCTCTGTCTCGAAATTCACAACATTTCGTAGCGCGACATTGTTCTTGAAACGAATGGTGAGCGATTGCCTGAAGGGTCTCCGATTTTTCACAGTAGACTTCGTGGCTTCGAAAATTATTTGTCCTTCCCGCAGGTGATTGTGAAGGACTGATCCGATGAGTTAATTTGAAGAAGAGTGTGTCTACTCCAGAACGTATCACAGCTGATGCCCCAGGACCAGCTACTAAAAGAACGCGGAAGCAAGGACCGAAATTCAACATCGGACCAGGAAGGTGTTCAGAGCAGCTGCATTCGTCCCTCTTTTTTCGTTTCCCTTACGGCGTGCAGGCGTCAAACCCGGAACATAAGCGCCCCTGAAGATTTCATTTCGATCTGTATACATATTACCAACTTTTGTCTAAGCGGATAAAATTGGTAATCAAAATTAAAGGAATTTTTCTAGATTCGAAAAATATAAATAGATTTGTTTAGACGACATTCCAGACATTGCATAGCGGGATTGGAACCAGCTACCCATCCGGTTCGCCTTTCGTAGTCTGCTTAAAGGCAGTGGTCGCGATCAAATATTCTTGTCGTCTTTTTCCCTCTAAACCCTTTCCTGGGTCTCGAGTAGTGTGACCTATAAAAATCGCGAAAAAACCACTGTTTTGGGCCAAATTTGAAGCCTGAACTTTCTTGCCTTCGGCATCGATGACCTCCTATATCAAGAACATCAGCCGACTTGAAATTGAATTTCAATCAATGAACCTTCGGATTTATGTACACATCTAGTCAAAAACATTGACTGAAGTGCTTTCTTTCATTGTTCAACTGTTTTTATTAGGTAGATTTGCATTCATTTCCTCCTCTGAATGTCGATGATTTTTGACTGCTCGGCATGAGACTGCGATCTTTTTCGTCGGCGCTGTGCACGTGTGCACGAACTGGCTTTCTTGGGCCCTAGAAACTCTAATTCTAGGCTGCTTTTCACCGCGCTACCTCCATAGTTTCTCAGCTGTTTTAAGTCTAAGATGATTTTTGTAGTTTTTTCGTTAACGTTTTTCATCGTGATCACTGCCTTTAACCATCCACTTGAACATTTCATTCCCGAAGTACTGAGCGATGGGAGGGGTTGTATGAGGAGCTCTTCACGCAAGTTTAGCTGTCTACGCAGCAAAACGTTACTTTTGATCTAGAGCATAATTCACCATTATTTTTCAACGTCTATTCTGTACAATTTTAGAGGTATTTTGTTCGTTAGTTCAGCTCTACTCACCTTGGCCGAGCCGTTTCTGGCCTTGTTCAATTTTTGACTTTATCAGGGACCGCATGGAGCATTTAGCCGATTATGAGTGTGAGGTACTGGAACACTGCCCTTCTTCAAGAACATGATGAAGTTGCATTCCAACGCTTCATGATGTATGTGAACAACCCTCTCTTATCAGTGCACATGCACGGAAGTCCGAGCGTCTAGATCCCAGATGAATAGAAGCGTGGACTCCAACGGGGAGAATTTTAATTCACGTTTGATGCGCAAAAAGTACAATCCCGGTCGGTTGTACGACCAGAGTGAAGCTACTGCGTAAACTGATTAAAAATGGGCATGAGGGAAAGTTGGTTACGTTTGGAAACAATCTAGATCAGAGCTTAGGTTTTTCACAGTATAAAAGTTTGCTCGCTAGCTAATCAGAGAAGAATGCTATGAGGGTTTTGCAAAAATCATTGTCGTTGATTTCTCGATATTTGTTTATAGGTGGGGATGAACCTAGCATCTTATAGTCAGTGCACTTAGCATGTCCTACGTGCGCCAACATTTTGGCGCCTTCAGTACCGGCTTTGCTGTCCGTGTCGATTGTATGAAACGATCGAATGGGTGTACCATGATTCTCTGGAGGGGGGGGGGAGAAGCCGCTATGCTGCTTGGTGGGAAAAATGTGTGCGCAAAAACTGAGAGGGTGGATAATGATCGAATGTTTCGTCCCTTCTGTGGTTTTTGCTTTTCTCTTTTTTTGTCGTATTGTATAGTTCCTAGACATTCTCAGATATTCGTGGGGAAGTTCCCGAGAACGACAGCAGAACTTCCCTCGAAACAACTGGGGAACTTCCCCCGAATTGGGGGGAAGCGAAGGGGACGTCTCGACATCTGAGTAATTGGGGAAGTTCCCACAGCAAGAGTCTTCTTGTTCTCCCGACTGCAGGTCTTCCCGCAACCTTCCGACTGCTGATCTTCCCATTGTTCAACGATTGAATAAAAATCAGTTTGTTAGAACACGCTGTTTTCGACAGTCTTCTGTTCCTGAAAAACTGCGTTCGGTCCAAAAATATTAACCTCTGACTAAAGGTTATAGAGAAGCTTATTAGCTTCTCTGAAAACCAGGCCGAAATGCCTCACGTAGTCCTTGAGTGGCAGATCTACCCCTTCAACTTGCGAAGTGCGAGACCACCTCGCGACTAGCCCGTCTGCATCACCGTATACGCTACGGCATTGATTTCGCGTTCATCATGTTCGGGGGGAGGCCATGGGAACAACCGTTAAGCGAACTTCCCTTGTTCTCCCCCCGAGTCGACTGTTTTGAACGCCTTATCGTTGTGTATAATTCGAGGGGAGAGGGGCGGGACGTCCCCCTCCGGGGATACGTCTCGCTTCTCTCCCCTCGACCGAGTGATAACGACCAAATCAAGTCTATTGTCCTCGAGAGTTGTCATAGGCACAATGTCGGCGCACTATATGTACAATAAAACTCGTCCCAGAGTTTCGAATTAAAACGATTTTGGTATCCCTCAGAAGCACAACCGCTTAGAAAACGTAGATATTAACGCCTTCTCAGCGACCAAAAAAGGCTTTGAAGAATATCCCACTGGTCATGGTTGGCCTCTTTGGGTCCACTTACTGTCGTAACACTGCTGGCTAAATACCAGGGTTTCACCTGAGATCGACAGCAGCTGTTTTTCTATTCGAACAGACAAAGGAATTAAACAAAAATCTACCTGAGAAAGAATTCGGAATGTTTGTGGAGACTTTTTCACAGCTCCATTCTTTTTTTAATTAAAGACCCTTACTCATAATCACAGGTCAAAGCTCGGCAGTGAAGCTACCGCTTCGTTGATGATGACAGCAACTGGAATCAAGAAGGTCAACTCCTATCAGAGGAATGAACCTAATATCCGTAGTCTGAGTGTAGGAAAGCCGCTGGATCCTGATTTTGAACGCTGCTTTGCTTCTGAGGACTACCACTAATATTTTATTTAAATCTCAACAGCAGAATTTATGGTAAGCGGTGTTTCCAAGACAGCTGCGTAGGCGGAATCGTGGTCAGAGGACGATCCTTTATGAATCCTAGTCAGAAATCTATGCCTTCAGGTATGTCAACCAATGGAAGAAACAGACTTTTCCGCTGGCACCCAGGAAGATCTTGCAACATGAAGCCTGATCTCCTGCAGATATTTAAAATATTTTATCAATTTGGCAGCTTACCAGCATCCCTATTTCAGGTTCGGGTCAACAGAATGGTTTTCTGAGAGATGAGTTTGGAACCTATGTTTACGAAACCCACCCAAGCCTGGTCCTGGAATGTCACGGGAGGAGGTGGGAGACGTATGCTTCGACAAGGTCTCTGGGCAGTCCATCAGAAGTCTCAAATCAATCCTGGTCATTGTAATGACTGCGCTTAGTTTTCTGTCGTATTTGGCCTATCGGCTGCAGGCCGGGTGTGAAAACCCACCCAGTGGGGCCGGATTTGGTACACCTGAGTCATTCTTGTCCTTTTCATGTTCCGAATTCTTCTATTCATGCTGCCCATTTCTGTCAAGACTTTCTAGTTAAACTAAATTTTTTCAGCTTATCTGACACGATTACTTTTTGTGGTAATCATTTGGCTCGTCGACGTGAGCTTCTCATTCTAGGGCGGAGTCTAACAGAGAAAAAGGGTGGAGAGAATCCAGTTAAATCAGAGTTGCTACACTAGGGTGCTTTTGGCTAATATTTTCGGGGCTTTCCTTCACCTATGCTTTAGTCACAACCCAGATTTCAGTTCTTTTCGAAAATATCGACAGGCTTCATCATGATGAGCGCTGCTTTCGAGAGCAGCTGGGAATTGTTATTCATTCGCTGTTCCGAACATGAAATTGCCGGTATTGTGTGGAACTGTGGAGCAATAATACTGCAGTAGTACTACTAACGTGGGCGTTGCACTTCTTTTCGCCCTCGAGACACGATGTTCTGTAGACTAGTTATAAAAATGCTGGATTGTATTCATGAAAAAAATCTCTACACCACGTTGTATAGAAATTCAAAATGCACTTGCGGAGTATATCCGATGCTTACTTCAGCATTCTTACTGTCCTAGAATGCTGTTTGAGTACACAAAAAAATGGACCTTCATCAACTTGCCTCAGACAAACCCGGAAACAAGAGAGCATTGGTACAATGAAATTCAGTCTGCGAAACTACTTTGAAGATTGTGTTGAGACGCCCTCACATTCTGTACAGAAGCATTGTCCTTGGGTTCGTCCCGGAACTGTTACGCAATCTCCTTGTTTGCATCCCTTAGTGGAATATAGTATATGTATGCAGGATTTTTTGATGCGGCCACTAACCTGAGAGGAGCAAGCGTCAAGGCACAGTTTCCGATGTATGTCATCCACTATGCGAAAAGGACTCAATCCGGCGCCAGGGACGCCCGCTAAGGAGCAAAGCCTTTTTCCTTTGTACCTGGTCAAGTAGTGATCGCCCACCACGGCGCTGAAACACAACATTACCGCCAAATACAGCTCAAGGCGATTCATTGTCTCTGAAAGTTCTTTATATAGGAATAATGCTAGACATAATAGCAAAGGATTGTAGACTCGATTCAGCGTAGGGCGACAATTCTTCAAAAATTGAGTAATCGACTAGTTACGACTGGAATTGCAGACAGTATCTCACTACATCAATGTACTACATTATGCCGTTGAGACACCTGTGAGCTCTTGGCCGTTGAGTGTGGCTTCGGAGAAGCATGGTAGCAGTCCTTTTCAACGCTCAAAACCACTTTATACCTAGAGGCAGCATACACGCTCGTAAACGTTATTGATATAACTACGGAAATACGAGGGCGTCCAATAATTCCTGTCCGAAAATTTTCAAAATTCTATAATTTTCCTTAGAAGTGTTATAATATCAGGCAAATGTAAAAACTTTCTAGAAAGTTTTCCAAAGTTCTACGCTAGGGGTTTATAAGGCGTAGTCGCCGCGTCTAGCTACCAGTACAAGCTAAAATGAACCAAGGTCGAATTCGTACGTTCGTGTACTACGAGTGGCTGCTGGGCAACGACACGGGCACCGCGGTCGCCAACATCTGCAGAGCGTGCAAGGAGGATGCAGTGTCCCAACGCACAGTCAGCCGCTGGTTCAATCGTTTCGAAAGCGGCGACACGAGCCTCGAGGACAGGGAGCACAGCGGGAGGCCTTCTACGTTGGATGATGACGAAGTCCGTCGCTGTATCAAGGAGAAGCCGGAATCCATCACCCGTGAACTGGCGACGACGCTTGGCTGCAGCAAGTCCACCATCCACAATCGACTCAATTTACTCGGCTACCACAAAGATCTGGCCTGTCGGATCCCCCACCGTCTGACGGACGCCAACAAGCAGAGCCGCGTGGCAGTCTGCCAGTCCCTCCTCCTTCGTCCGCATCGCAAGGAGTTTCTCGAGGACCTGGTCACTGGGGAGGAGAGCTGGGTCCTCTACGACAACGTCGCCCGCCGTGCCGTCTGGATCCCGCGCAGAGAAGAGCCGCCGACGACGCCGAAAGCCGACCTGCACCCGCTGAAGATCATGTTCTGCTGCTGGTAGGACACCAAGGGCATGCTCTACTTTGAGCTGCTCCCGCAAGGCGGGACGGTCACCGCCTTCATCTACACCGATCAGCTCGTGAAACTAGCCGCCGCCATCCGATAAAAGCGTCCCCGACGGGCCTCAGTCCACCTGCTGCACGACAACGCGCGCCCCCACGTGGCGAAGGAGACCCAGCAGAAGTTGGTGACGCTCGGCTGGGAGACGGTTGCCCATCCGCCGTATTCCCCGGACCTCGCTTCCTCCGACTACCACTTGTTTCGCCCGCTGAAGCACCATTTGGTCGGAAGAAAATTCACCAACTACGACAACCTCAAATCCGACATCGCGGACTTCTTCGAGTCGCAGCCCCCGGAGTTCTGGGCGAAGGGCATCGGCGACCTGCCCAATCGATGGGCTACTGTTGTGGATAACTGTGGCGATGATATTGTTGATAAGACTTGTTTTTCAATAAAGTTGAAAAAAATTAAAAATGGTGAAATTTTCGGACAAGAATTATTGGACAACCTGGTATAATGGCACGGCTCAGATTACAACGACTACGCAATTTGAAGAGTCAAAAAAGACCCACAATGCCGCTACACGGGTAAAATGTTGTTGTTCCCCTTCAATACAAGAATGCTGTGCCACTCCCACCGTCGTCGATGTATCTGGGTGGTTCAATAAGTACAATAACTAAACCACATACATCGGCGACGGTGTAAATGGCTCAGGACCTATGCTTTGTAGGAGACGGCAAATACAAGGGGCGGAGAAATACAAGGACGGGGCTTATTTCTTACTCGTGTAGCGGCATTGTGGGACGTTTTTGTCGCTTCAGAATGCGTAGACGTTGTGATCTGTGCAATACTATTCTATTTCCGTAGCTATCTTAAATTTGTTTACAAGCGTGTACGCTGTCATTAAGCGATGGTTAAAAACACCGTCAGTTCACCTCAAAACTAACCTAATATTTTAGAGAGGTGTTAAGAAATTATAGGATCAATACTGTGACTGTTTACATTCGAGGCGAGGTGAGGACACAAGAGACTATCATTTGTAGAAGAAGCGGAACCGAAACCAAAAGCTGAACCGAGTTAATCCGGCGTGATGCTTTGCTCTTGCGCAAAGCTGTACCAGACGATCACCAGGCGTCACAACTTGGAATTTAGTACGTGAACAACACGCGAAACCTAAATCTGCTCTACAGCGTTTGAATGGCTCAAAACAAGCAGACAGTGACACCGGATGTGGAGGCCAGTAACTTCATCTGATTAAACATTGTAGCGAGGCGATCTCCGGTGTTCACTGCCCACTCAACCGATGAATGGGGTATTGTTTACCTGGCGAATGGTTTTCCGCTAACCCCTCATTCACTGTACCCTCGGCAGGTAAACGGCATTTTGCTCACCTTCTATTACTCAGACAATAACACTGGGTTAGGGGGCGGGAATGTAGGGTTCCCGGATAAGCGGACAGGCTTATTCTGGGGGCGAAGTGTCTTCCTGCAGGAGCTGGTGGGCATGCATTTTACCGGATGAGGGCACGTCTTTACGGGGTGAGAGGATAACCGTATTTTCAAGGCGGAGCGTATTACCGGGTGAGCGGGCGGACGTAAAATAGCAGGGAGAGGGGCGTGGGTTCACGGGGTGGGAGGCCGGACGTATTCTTATTATTGGCGCAATGCAGAACAGCTGAAGCGAACAATAAATCATTCGAACATGCGTTCATCCATCCGACTAGAATCATTGACTTCTCATCCCGCACGATTCTTTATGGCGGTGGGGCGTGGCAGTGGGTCACTTCACGAATTTACGAGCAAGCATAGGCTAGCCGCCTCAGAGAGTAAACGAAGGGCCTCGAACTTGCTGGGTGAAAGGAACGGCCGCTAAAAAAATTATCGGCCAAGCGGGCGAAATCGAGAAGTCGTTTTCACTTACACAATAATTAAAGGCACTGTTCGCGACAAAAATCGCTTTTCTGTTTTCTTACCTATCTTGAAACCGGTCCCATTCTGATTCCAATGATGCTTCTGGAATCGTACAAGACCTTCTGGGAATGGAGTTATGGTCCTTCAAAAATTGAGCTAGGCAAAATGGTGGACGAGTTGTCCGAGGCTTGTAACTTCCGTCTTTTGCAGCCGATGTATGCGAGCTGACCTGAGTAAAGAGAGAACTTGAGAAAAAAGGGAAGAACGGGGCTTTTGATCGGAAACCATCGCTCAACTCACGATTTCGAGTGTTCCTTTATTCACGTCGAGGGGCGGAAAGGGGCGGGGCTTGCCCACAATGGCGAGGTCTTCCCACTTTTCTAAGCCGTTTTGCGACTCCTGGGTAGCTTTTCGTCCCGTTTTTTCGACGCTGTTCTGCTCCTGAGAGCCACGAGAAGCGTTTGTCATGGGAAATTCGAGGATGAAGTTTATCGCGAACAGTGCCTTTAATAGAGCGGAGGACTAATTGCCTAGTGCGCTATAATTCATTCACCACCCGAGTGGGCAGTGAATACCGGAGCTCGCCCAGGTAGAATGTTTAGTCAGCCGGTACTGCAGGCCCGCATCCGGTGTTACCGTTTGAGTTAGTTGCTTCTTGTGAAAGTTATATCAATCTACAAGGGCCGACAAAGCATCAAGGGGGATCTCCGTCTCACCAAGCAAGTTGGTTTGCGCCTCACTCCTGAGTGGCCAATGATCCAAGTCGTTTGTATGACTGCCAGTCGTCCGAGTCAACGCTACTTTTGCTCGACTCGTATAAGGCGTTAGTTTGCCTCAGCTGTTCATTGTTGAGTCAATGATATCCCTACGCTCGGCCGCTCCCTTCGTAAACCCATGTTCCTCACTTAGTGGTATGTCTGCCCGCTCACCCGGTAGTTACATAGCTTAACAAAGGAATTATGCCCGCCCGTAAGCCCGGTAAGACGTTCCGCTCCTTAAATCAGCCCTTCCGCTCAGCCGGGGAGCCTACTTCTCCACCGCTCTCCCGGTTGTTATTGTCTGAGTACTCTTACTTCGTAGTTATGCTGTGACTTTGAAAGCGGTCAGCCCGAAAAGTGCTTCTGTTAGCTATCAGCCACATTACAAAACAACCGGTTTGCGAACAGTTTTAATTCAATCCCATTCAAGGCAATGCTTATCTTGCTCTCACCACTCCGGGCGGAGCGAGCAGCGGTGGGGTCTCTGGTGGCAAAGTATAAATGATAATGAGATTCCCATAGAACAAGCCCGCTAAGCCTTACGTCTACCAGCTAAAAATTAGGGAGGAAGGCTATAGTTCTAATTCATTGATTCAAGGTGGAGGGGCTTTAACTTTGATGGATGTAATTACACACGTAGAGGACAAGGGTTTCGTGAGTGCACGAGCTTGGCGTTTTGATGACAACCTCTGGCGGTTTGACATTTCTACCGAACAATTCCCTGTTTTCATCAAAAGCGGCATCGAGAATTTATTTGATCAGATGTGTGGATGCACAAAGCAAGGTAGTGCGGATATATGAGGATGTGACAGCGACTAAGTGCGCATGCACGAAAGTTCAGACCTAATATCTGAAATAAATAGAGATGTGTACTTTAACCAGGAGATATGAGATTCGTACTCGATACACAGACGGTCTGGCAGCCATTCAGAAATTGATTGATCGTTGCATCAATTCATACAAGCCTGGTGTATAGCACTCCGCGCCCTAACCTGACGGATCATTGTTAACTGTATCGGCGAAAAAGACACGTATCACGAGATGAGTGAGGTCTCGTGGGTGAACTTAGATATTATGGTCCGGGCCGCTGTGTGTAGCCACCCTGCCAAACGCGGAACCTCAGCTCTATAGAATAAGCTCTAGAGAAAAATCGAGCACGAAATTTCTCAGTGTTTTCGGTTCCAATAGGGATGATAAAGGCTGTAAGTTTTGAACAATGTCTAAGTTTTTTGTTGGCTTAGCTCTATAGTGTGGTCTGCTCCGATGCAATGTGTGCGAATGACTAGGAAAAACAGGCGCGAGACAACTCGTCCGCCATTTTCTACTCGCACAATCTTTGAGCGGTCATATCTCTGTTTGTTGTGGGTTCTGTGCGATTTTCGGGACATTATTTTGATCAGCCCGAAGTTTCCAACAAGACAAGGAAAAAGCTGGGAAACGATCTCAAGGTTAAACTGAGCCTTTGGAAGGACTGTTTACGCTAAAGTTTGTACCTGATTTTTCAATGAGAAACATTTGTGGTAGCTATTGGAAGCAGATCAGCAATGGGCAGACGGATCCAAATCAACACCGACACGGCTGCCACGCTCCGACCTGAGATCATCAGCAGCGGACTTTGATTGAGAAAAGCAATGGATTGGTGGGATAGCTGTCGAGAATATATGGAAATCTTCTTCAGGCGAAACGCTGACGAATCAATGCCTCTTTCGCCAAAAATCAACTGCTGATTATCGCAGGTCTGAGCGTGTCAGTGATAATTCAGTGTCGGTGTTGACGACAACAACTAGGTGAAAGAAGCCCGGCCCTGCTCAGTGGAATGATCTCCAAAACCGCTTCCTGCTTCTGGGAAGGCTCCTAGAAACTAGTCTTCTTTTCTGTATGCCTTCGAGGTTTTTTGGTGGCAATATTTATTCGTCGGCCTTACGTTTCGACAGGGTCGTAGTCACCAGAGGCTTTAATGTGGTGGAAGGTTTACCTTGTGTTCTACACCATCAAACACCTCCACAGCTCTAGCGTTTTCGACCGTATGCTAAGGTTACAACGCCAAAACACACTTTGACGTAGAAAACTCACACATCGGACCACCAAACGAACAGAGCGCGGTCTGCCTCGCACGACATCAGTAGAGCGAGTCAGTCATACAGCGCAGTGCGCCGCTTTTAAGGAGCTGACTCATTACGCAGCCCACTGAGTGTGCAAGAGGTCGCAATGGGGAATGAAGAGCATTTGTCACAGATGGACTCTCGAAACGGCTCTTCATGCTTGGATTTCTCGAGAATATCCAGAAGGCTTCCAACGCTTTACGTGCTGAGATGTCCACTTCCACTGCCAGAGTGGTACACCTGACATCAAAATCTTCGTCATTATGGTCGTCAACCCTATGGTTGTCGCTATGGCACTGCGCCTTTTGCCGGCTAGGTGCACTTTCATACGTGTGCTCAACGTCCTTCCAGTTTCTCCGATGTAGATAGCGTTGCATGACTGGCATTCAGTCTCATAGATAACATGTGACGTGTGTGAGTTTTTTGTGAGATGTGTGAGTTTTCTACGTCAAAGTGTGTTTTCGCGTTATGGCCTTAGCATAACGTCGGAAACGCTAGAGCTGTGGAGGCCCACCACATTTAGGCCTCTGATGATGACTACCCTATCGAAACGTAGGGCCGACAAATAAATGTTGCCACTTAAAACCTCGAAGGCATACAGAAAACAAAACAAGATTAGCTCACCATGACGAGGTTGCATGACAGGAGAAGTTGTAGACTGTTCGACAATGTGCCTCCTAGAACCGTTTTTCAACGCTATTCCTGCTCAGGCAGTCGCGGGGTCGGCGGCCGGTTGAGAGGAGTTGAACAGGAAGCGTGCTTCCGCTCGAAACGAAAAAAGTGACGAGCGAGACTCGAAAGCTCTTCTATTCATGCCAGGAATTACGCAAAAAAATATGTCCATTTTTCACCGACCCTACAATGCAACGTCACAGCTGACTTGCCTAATCACCTCCCACCGACTACCCAATGTGACGTCACCCCCATCTGTTTACACCGAAAACTCCGCCTGATCACCTCCCACCGATCACCATCTACCGCTCCTGCAGTCGCGGGCGTCGGTGGCAGGTTGAGGGACAGTAGAATTGACTTTTCAAACCGACGCAACCGACGCCCGCCAGAGCGTCGATATCCCGAGAACTGTCAGCCTTGATAAGCACAAACACGTCGCATTTCAGTGCAGCGCGTTAATTTGGGCTACCATTTCGGCACTCGAAGCAAGAGATTATTTGAGAAAAACAGTACGGACACCGCATCAAGTTGCCACGGGAGCTGCGCCAGATAAGTGAGTGACCTAACCACAAAAATTCCGGCAGTTGAGAATTATGCCGAAACATCTGACGATCAGCCAGATTGGATCAATTTTAGTACGAAAGGGGCGTTCACCTGCCACCGACCACCGCGACTTCCTGAGTTGACTGGGGCAGTATGCACGAACGCGAGTGTTACGAAGGGCTTGAGCCAAGGTTTAGAGCGTCAGGGTGTTTGATGGTAGCAGTGAGCGTGCTGAAAAGGGGTTGGGTTATCAATGAAAAATCTCTCAGACGCCTACCATACCTAAGAACGTGGGGCATCCGAGGTCCCGCTGTGACACCGAATATTGATTATCTCCAGCACTCGCTGTGCAAAAGTGGAAGACGACGACGCCTTGAAGGCACAGGACACCCAATAAATTAATTTCTAGATTTTATGCTTATCTCGGAGAGAGTCACACGCTGATCACAGTGGTATCTCTGAAATCGTCCTAGACCACCTTTGAACAGAGTTATCGCTCTTCAAAGATGCCTAGATTTTGAGGGTAAAAAAGTGGTGGACGACTCGTCTCAGGCCTGTATTTCGCGAGAGCGAGTCAGGATAAGAAGACAATTCGACAATGTACTGAAGAACGAAGACTTGCATGGAATTCATCCATCCATCGAGCCGCTGTCGAGTTCGAAAATCGGTTAGGGGGTCGGGCCTGTGGTGTGGTGAGCGAAGGTGGTCGGGCCTGTGGTGGTCGCTTGCATCTCGCTCATTTGAAAGGATTGAGATCTCGCATTTGGCACGCGTTACACAGGAGGGGTCTTCTACACAATTGCATGGAAATTCCAAAACTCATATCTGAAGGTGTACTGTGCCTTCAAACCCTGCACCAACTCCTTCTTTACACTTGCGTTCGTGCATCCCGCCCATGAGAGCTAAGAAAATTGTGTTTTTCCGTAAACTCAAGATCGAAGCTTATAGTGAACAGTGCCTTTCAGGTCAGTTCAGTGTGTGACAAATATCGAAACAGCATTTTTGTCTGGTAGTCACAAACAGTCCTTCTTGAAGTATGCATAAGAAGCACAAACACGACAATAGGCAGAAATTCATTCTGTCTCACTACTCTACTGATAGGGTTCCGATGAACCATCCGCACACTCTTTACATATGCATTGTCCTTTAGTTCTTCCTGGAACTCTGACACACTCGCCAGATTCGCATCCCTAAATATTTATTTACTAGGACATATCATGATCCGAGGTGATGGTCGTAGTGTAATTCAATCACAAGAGAGGCGGGGGAAACTCCGGGTTTCTTCCAATCGCGAGCTTCAGTCCTCCCCCGTTTGTCCAATATACGAGCGGCTCTCATAAACCGTTCCCCATCCACTACGACCATCGTCCCAATATCCAAGCACCATTCTCCAATATGAACACCAACCTCAGCGATGCAACCATCTTCGCAGAGCGCATCATGCAGATCATTCAACATTCTATAATAGCCGGGATCTCCACTGACAACGGCAGGGTGGCCGGTTTGAGTACAAAGAGTTTCACCTCTGTACTCGTGAATAATATGCAAGCCCACAATGGCGTCTGAGCTTAACGACATTATGATGCACAGCACAAGGCGATTCATCGGACCTGAAAAGGTTTCTTTAAAGTTTTGGGACAATAACGATGGAATCAGGTACCACATCGTCGCAAAATAATAAAATTCGAAATCTGCTAGAGCTGTAAAGTGTGAGAAGCTGCCTCACAATCATAGAGGCTATGCTGTTTTACGTGATACAATACCGCCCACAGAATTTGGTAAGAAGGCGCGCAAGAACACTTTATCTCATCCTTTTCGTTTTTTTTTAACAACTCTTTTCTAGCCCAATTTTAAGCAAATTCAAGATGATATTTATGATCCTGACGTTGAAATCCACCTGCTGGTATAGCCTTTGTTGGAGCATCGTTGCTATCTAAAAAAGTTTGCGGTAAGCAAGCTCTCTATATACGGTAGACTCCCGATCCAGTTGCATCTTCCAGCGGATATTTTTTTTGAAATTCTACAAAACACTTAACACTGCTCTCTGAGAATGCGAATCCGGCATAAGAGTTGAAATTCCAGGCTCACGTTTCCCGAGCCACTGACGCTTCCTGGTGTGACTTGCGTACAGAACCCACTTCTCGTCACTGGTAACCACTCTGTTCAACCAAGCGAGCGTCCTTCAAAAATCAGCAAGTTCAAGCATGCATCTCTGAGTATCTGACGCTGGTGACGAATCAGATCATGAGGTATCCATGCCCCGAGTTTCCATTCCTATTCGAGGCAGTGCAGATATACAGATATGTTGGTTTGATGACATCTGATTTCTTCTATCAGCTCACTGGCTTTGCGTCGCGGGTCCACTTCCACTAATTGTATGTACAAGTAGGTCCTCATCAGGGGTGTGCGGCAGTTGCCGTTTGCCGATTGCCGTTTGCCGGCCATTTTTGGGGTTTGCCGTTGCCGTTTGCCGAATTTTCCGCCTAAAACGGCAAATTTTCGGCAAAATGCAGTCAAACAAATGAGTTTGCCCTTACTGCAGTTTCTGTGATAGTGAGCGATCCGTAGCTGTTACAAAATAATCATTCTAACTAGTCCCAGCTAGTAGTTCCAGCTCATGCAAAGTATAGTTGCACCCATTAAATCGATAACTAATGAAAGTATTTTGACTGGGTTATCAGACGAGTCCGTTCATGTTCTGAGTTGTTCGGGGGCCTCCAGATGTCCTGTTTTAATCATGAAATCGTTAAACCCTCGGAAATCTCAAGAATGCAAAAAGAACTTTTTAAGAAGCATACCGTTTCCTGCGAGCTTCAAGATTTCAAAACCTAGTGATATCGCTGTTGTAGAGTGGAAGTAACCTCAGCACTTAGTAAGAAATAGTGAACTTAGTAACTCTAGTAGCGCTTTTTAGACATATGAACTAGTTGAGAATTGGTGCAAATCGGTCCGCTGATCGCCGTTTGGTTGGCAGATGGTAATAATTGGGTCAGGAAGTTAATCAATTCTGCAAAAAGTTTGCCCGGCGAAATGGTGTAAAAAGGAAAAAATCAAAGAACTCTATAGGCAAGTACTGTAACTAAGTATCAGTCGGTCCCTGAGCTCCATTTGTGTTGATTGATAACGTGGATGTTGAAGCTCGATAGCAGAGGGTAATGATAAGCCCTTTACTTGCAACGTTTCGGGTCTTAGACCCTTCGTCAGGCGCTATAAATATTTACAATACCGTACATGATATCAACATATGAAGACATAGGAAGAATAATGATAGGGAATGAGAGCTGACCGGGTCCTAAACCAAACGCGGTGGGTCTTCTTCAGAGATGGGACTCGGATAGACCAACTCACAGCCAACGCACACGACAAATGACCTCTTACCCAAACAGTGCTTTCTACAGGCACAGAACACTCCGCCACGCGTATGAAGCTGTACCGAGTATGATTGTGACCCATTTACACCGCAATATTCCGAACACAGCTGAAAGGAAAATAAGGGAGGCGTTAGAGATAAAGAAGTGGCCACCGCCGATGAACATCAGAGAGGAGATGGAAGAGGCATTACGATTGTTGACATCACATAGCGATTAAGGAGATGATAGCTGATCTAGTGACATCTGGGCAATCAGTTGTCATTTGTCGTGCGCGTTGGCTGCGAGTTGGTCTATCCGAGTCCAATCCCTGAAGAAGACCCACCGCGTTTGGTTTAAGGCCCCCGTCATAGTCGGTGGATCTACTGAGTCCCACCGGGTCGATAAGCATCGAATTCGTGGAAGACGGGTGCAAAAAAATCAACCCACTGAGTCCGACTGCGACCGTCTGATGCCCACCGCAATCCCCCTGTCGATACTGATATTTCTCATGCGTACAAGGGCGGGGCTAATGCACCGACTTAGTCCGACTGAGTCCTACTGAGTCCCACTGAGTCCCACCGAAGTCATCCTCACCCCAACCGGTCGATATAGGTGTTTTTCACGTGATTTGGGTGCATTTTTTTCGGCCGACTGCGACCTGCCGAGTCCCGCCGCATCTCGACTCTCGCCGTCTGCGCTCTGCCCCACGTACTGCTGATACGGAAATCAGATTCAGACATGTTGAAAACAAGAAAAATCAGCCACCAAACACGTTCCGATTCACAGCTGAAGTGAGAATCGTCACTATCAATTGCGTGTTTCGCAGAGGAGTTGGATGGCGCTGGGGGCAACCGGACTCAGTGGGACTCAGCAGGTTTTTCTACCCCGGACTCATTCGGACTCAGCAGGTTTTTCGACGAAGTCTGACCGGGGCCTAAGACCCGGTCAGCACTCATTCCCTATCATTATTCTTCCTATGTGTTCATATGTTGATATCATGTACGGTATTGTAAATATTTATAGCGCCTGACGAAGGGTCTAAGACCCGAAACGTTGGAAGTAAAGGGCTTATCATTACCCTTTGCTATCGAGCTTCAACATCCACTATATCAATCAAGTACTGTAACTGTTTAAACCGCCTTCAACCTTTCACTATAAGTGGAAAGTTCCGAGGCCAATTGCAACAGCAGTGTTCAAAAACCACTTACAGGCAGTGTTCACGATGAAAGTCGTTTTTCAGTTTTTTCGCCTATCTTGGAAACGGTCAGATGCTGTTTCAATTATGTCCCTGAAATCGTACAAAACCCCCTGGAAACGGAGTTATGGAGCCTCGAAATTCAGCTAGGGAAGCATTGCGGACGAGTTGTCCGAGGCTTGTAACTCCCGTTTTTTTGCAGCCGATGTGTGCGAGCTGACCTGAGTAAAGAGAGACGTTGGGAATGAAGGGAAGAACGGGGCTTTCGTACGGAAATCATCGCTCATCTAACCACGAATTCAGTGCAACTGTTATAGGACGTGGGCGGTGTGGCCCAATGGGTTGGCTGGCCCACGAGGTTTTCATCCACCTACCGGTTGTTTTTCGTCGCACTTTCGTTCTAAATCTTCTTAGAGGGACCCATAGCTTACGTTTTAGCCAAAAAAAAATCGTGTAAATGTTTCTTCGTGAACACTGCCAACACATGGCAAGGCTTGAAAACCACTTTCCCTTTGTCAGGCTCAATTTCATGAGCCCGGCAGACCCTACCGGTAAATTTCGGTGTCTAAAAATCTAAGGTTACAAGGCTGGAAAGGGTTAGAGATGAGGATCCGCAACCAGTTCTCAACAGCAATCTACCACTTTTTCATATGTTTATGCGAGCGTCAAACAGCGTGAGAAACTGTTACAGCACAAACTCCACATGCAAAACAACTTCGTAAATGACAATGACGAGGTCTCCAGATGCAAGAAACTTCGAAGACGATTTGGGTATGGAATTCAGATTCAACTTTACAGCGTGTTCAGACTGACTTTTCTTTACAAATGACGGCTTTTCGTGAGCCCTTTTGACACTTTCGTTTCCTAGAGAGGCAAAGCTAAACAAAAACATGAAAAAATAGTATACGGTTTCCTGCGCGTGAGGACTTTGAAACGAGCAGCCAATAGCAATATGTATACCCCCCCCCTGAATGTGATGTGCTTGCCTCACCCACTTCCTCGGTAGTCACAGGGAGGTTGGTGGGGCGCGCACACCACATTCAAGTTTTGGGACCCCATGGAGCGATTGATTGTTGGTTTTTAGCCAACATTTTCGTTGTAATAGGCTTCGTTCCGGCTTTTAGGCTATATACACAGAAAAAGAAGCGCCCACGAACAGTCTGGCTGGCTAAACGCGCTGCACGCGGTGCTCCAGCGACGACATTAGCGCAGCGGCTTTCTGTCGCGCGCATCGCATGTACCCGTCGAACTGTCACTAAGTGCCTCTCATTCTGCGTATTCAATCAACATGTCCCCCGGGCATTATGACTTCCGATGAAATTTCGAATGCTGCTTTCATCGTAATCACTGCGTTCAACTAGACCAGTCTCCCTCCACTTCTGTGGAATCACAAGGGTAATTATTTAAAGGCAGCAGACACGCTCGAAAAAGTTGTTGGGATAACTACGCTACTTGGACCGTATGGCCCCTAGTAGAACGCTCACGCCGTTAGAAGCGTCAATAATGAATGAAAACTACTAAATTTGAGTCGAAATTTTTCGTCAGCCACGCCCATAAGCTTCCAACCCCGCCCCCTCAATATACGAATACGGTCCCTTCGGCTGGTTCTTGAAGCTTGCAACGAGGAGAAAATTCTAGTGCAGGCTGTAAGAGTCTATCGGCTTCGCTATCTAAACCGTTTTGTCGTAAATATTGGCTATTTCAACCGCTCGAGGAAAACTCGTTCAATTTTACCTCATAACAAAAACAGCCGTTATTCCTGTATTTGCATGCAGTTTTCGTCGGTTTTTTTTCGTTAGTTTCACATACTACTAACTTCAAACCTTCGATTTATGACATAAAATCGACACCATTTTTGAGCGCGTCTGCTGCCTTTAAGCGTAATTTCAATTGAGCGAAATAAAGAACCCAGAGCCGACTATATGCTACTAACAGTGAAAATTGTGAGTGACTCCGGTCATAACCTAAACTGATCGCGGTGTGGACTGTCTTTCTATGACACCGGCACAGGCTAAAGTTTTTGGGTCGGCGCGTACTCCCACCGCAGAAAGCTTGTTTACGGTTCGCTGCACGTCCCGGATCGACTAGGCTGGGTCGTGCTGGACTCAGGCCCCCTTCAGTAAGGATCTTTTGAGGATCTATCACACTTTGCAGTGCTAAAAAGGACGCCCATTTTTAGAATCTCTAGTATTGATTGTTCAGAAACTTCAATTAGTGGGAACGACCTCGTTGAACTTGATAGTGACCCTTTCAAAGCTCACATACAGAACAGCGCTACTGGCAATCTCTGATCACCCGAGGCTTCAGAGTAGCTTTTGATATATGGGATTTTTTCTTCCTGTAAAGGTTACTGAAACGCCAGGTACATAGTAAGTGGCGGATACCACAACACAACAGTAAACCCCCGACCACTAAGCTAATGTTGATGTATTGTAGCACAAAACAGGTTTTGCCGTTTGCCGTTTTGCCGTTTGCCGTTCGCCGGTCATTTTTGGGGTTCGCCGTTGCCGTTGCCGTTTACCGAAATTTAAAATTCCTTTGCCGCACACCCCTGGTCCTCATCCACTTCAACCGGTCCACCAGATCGTAGCGCATCGCTCGAGTCAAAGTCACCGTTTTTGCACTTGCGGAACCCAACTTTTGCAGCGTTATAGGAGACAGTGGAGACACCCATGGCATCACATATACTACTGGCCGATTTTCTCGCTTTGGTTCTTTTTCTGAATTCGTATAGTAGAAGCAGGATTGAATCACCGTTGAACCTTTCTTTGATAACCGCAATGAAGCTTCGTGGCAAGCAATGAATAGGTGCGCCACGAGGCGACCTATATATATGCCTCTGTTAAAATGTTCTAAAACATGCCAAAATTATTGAAAAGACACAGATGAAAGTTTCAGGAATTTTTCTCTTTAACCGAGTACATGTGGTGATGCAAATTGATTGGCTTCCAGGCGAGCATACTCAGGCGATTATCGGCCCCGAGCCGCCTGACAGTTCGGCTCGTTTTTTCCAATCTGCGAGTCGGCTCCTGTTGCTGTCCGGGCCACTGCTGTTGCTCTCCGGGCCACTGATGTTGCTATTCGGGCTATTCCGGTTGGCCCGAACAGCAAAAGCAGTAGCCCGGAGATCGGGAGAACGAGCCGAACTTGGGAGTCAGGCGGCTCCGATTCCTATTCGGTGCGGCTCGGAGCCGAGAATCGCCTGAGTAGGTACTACTGGCTCGTGAATAAAGATTATGTGACGGTACCGTTATTGACGCTCCGAATGTTGATCAAACAAGTCCATTTCTTGGTATGTTCTTAGCTTGTCCCTCGCGCGCTCCTAATTTTTATTTCGTAAACAAACTTCTCTATTCTGCTTCTTCTTTTCTCTCTTCTTCTTGAGTTTCTCGACTTTTAATTTTTTGCTTTGCACTCGGTCATATCATTTCTGTGTCCCGTGTTTCTATATACGATACAGGTACAATGATGAGGGGAATTTCTTGACACATACTTGGTTCCTAATTGAAGAGCTCTCAGAGAATGATCGTGATGTTATGGTCGCATTCTATGATTGAAATGCATTGAGTTGATAATAGATATTTAGTTTAATCAACATAAATCGCTCCAGCCGCGAAGCGGCTGGAGAGGTTTGGTTTTGCCTAGGCCTTGTGATCACTTATAATTTTATAAAATAGTTTATAGAATCTTTGAAACAAAATTTCTCAAGATTTCCCTCTGGATATAAGTGAAGGGGTCCAGAAGACATCTGCTGTCCAAATTTCAGCCAAATCGGTTCACAAACAACAAAGTTATGAGCCCGAAAGCTTAAGAAATTTTCATGGTGTGCGCCGTAGGCCGTGAGCCGTAGGCCGTAGGCCGTAGGCCGTGGGCCGTAGGCCGTGGGCCGTAGGCCGTGGGCCGTAGGCCGTGGGCCGTAGGCCGTGGGCCGTCACGCTTTTCAGTCCTCACTGCTATTAGCCACTGCCAATGGTCGAAGGCAATCAACTTGGCAGACAGGTAAGTTGGTAGGAGGTATGTAGGCAGGTAAGTAATCGATTTGTAGGTCAGTGGGGATTCTTATGACGTCATCGGGACGTCGTGAAAAAAGCTTCGGGCTTCTGATGACGTCATCGGGACGTCGTGAAAAGTGCTTCGGGCTTCTAATGACGTAATCGGGACGTCGTGAAAAGTGCTTCGGGCTTCTGATGACGTAATCGGGACGTCGTGAAAAGTGCTTCGGGCTTCTGATGACGGCATCGGGACGTCGTGAAAAGTGCTTCGGGCTTCTGATGACGTCATCGGGACGTCGTGAAAAGTGCTTCGGGCTTCTGATGACGTAATCGGACGTCGTGAAAAGTGCTTCGGGCTTCTGATGACGTCATCGGGACGTCGTGAAAAGTGCTTCCGGGCTTCTGTAGACGTCGTCGGCACGTCGTGAAAAGTGCTTGGGGCTTCTAATGACGTCATCGGGACGTCGTGAAAAGTGCTTCGGGCTTCTGATGACGTAATCGGGACGTCGTGAAAAGTGCTTCGGGCTTCTGATGACGGCATCGGGACGTCGTGAAAAGTGCTTCGGGCTTCTGATGACGTCATCGGGACGTCGTGAAAAGCGCTTCCGGGCTTCTGATGACGGCATCGGGACGTCGTGAAAAGTGCTTCGGGCTTCTGATGACGGCATCGGGACGTCGTGAAAAGTGCTTCGGGCTTCTGATGACGTCATCGGGACGTCGTGAAAAGTGCTTCGGGCTTCTGATGACGTCATCGGGACGTCGTGAAAAGTGCTTCGGGCTTCTGATGACGTCATCGGGACGTCGTGAAAAGTGCTTCGGGCTTCTGATGACGGCATCGGGACGTCGTGAAAGTGCTTCGGGCTTCTGATGACGTCATCGGGACGTCGTGAAAAGTGCTTCGGGCTTCTGATGACGTCATCGGGACGTCGTGAAAAGTGCTTCGGGCTTCTGATGACGTCATCGGGACGTCGTGAAAAGTGCTTCGGGCTTCTGATGACGTCGTCGGGACGTCGTGAAAAGTGCTTCGGGCTTCTAATGACGTAATCGGGACGTCGTGAAAGTGCTTCGGGCTTCTGATGACGTCATCGGGACGTCGTGAAAGTGCTTCGGGCTTCTGATGACGTCATCGGGACGTCGTGAAAAGTTCTTCGGTCTTCTGATGACGTCATCGGGACGTCGTGAAAAGTGCTTCGGGCTTCTGATGACGTCATCGGGACGTCGTGAAAAGTGCTTCGAGTTTCTGATGACGTCATCGGGACATCGCGAAAAGTGCTTCAGGCTTCTGATGACGTCATCGGGACGTCGCGAAAAGTGCTTCGGGCTTCTGATGACGTCATCGGGACGTCGTGAAAAGTGCTTAGGGCTTCTTATGACGTCATCGGGACATCGCGAAAAGTGCTTCAGGCTTCTGATGACGTCATCGGGACGTCGCGAAAAGTGCTTCGGGCTTCTGATGGAGTCATCGGGACATCGTGAAAAGTGCTTCGGGATTCTGATGACGTCATCGGGACATCGCGAAAAGTGCTTCAGGCTTCTGATGACGTCATCGGGACGTCGCGAAAAGTGCTTCGGGCTTCTGATGACGTCATCGGGACGTCGTGAAAAGTGCTTCGGGCTTCTGATGACGTCATCGGGACGTCGTGAAAAGTGCTTCGAGTTTCTGATGACGTCATCGGGACGTCGTGAAAGTGCTTCGGGCTTCTGATGACGTCATGGGGACGTCGTGAAAAGTGCTTCGGGCTCCTGGTAACGTCATCGGAACGTCGTGGAAAGTGCTTCGGGCTTTTCGTGACGTCATCGGGACGTCGTGAAAAGTGCTCCGGGCTTCTGATGACGTCATCGGGACGTCGTGAAAAGTGCTCCGGGCTTCTGATGACGTCATCAGAACATCGTGAAAAGTGCTTCGGGCTTCTAATGACGTCATCGGTACGTCGTGAAAAGTGCTCCGGGCTTCTGATGACGTCATCGGGACGTCGTGAAAAGTGCTTCGGGCTTCTGATGACGTCATCGGGACGTCGTGGAAAGTGCTTCGAGTTTCTGACGACGTCATCGGGACGTCGTGAAAAGTGCGGGACTATCCTAGACGGGGGGGGGCACTCAGGATTCAAGTCAGAAATGGAATGAACCACCGATCTATAACGCTATCAATCGAAGTATTTCTACAGAACTTCATCAACAACAATGATTGATAGCAGCATCAAGCATCTTTTATCAGGTTTTCCATCCATTTTCATGAGAAAATCGTGGGTGCCCCCCCCCCCCCCCGTCTAGGATAGTCCCAAAAGTGCTTCGGGCTTCTGATGACGTCATCGGGACGTCGTGGAAACCCGGATAGAGGGCAGGTGTTCTGGACCCGTTGCTGGTCATCCGAAAAGTTGTGCAGACCACCTCGTAGAGTGAGCAGGAGCCCAGACTCGATGCTAGCCATCCGAGAAATTATGCAGCATACCTCAAAGAATCAGCAAGAGTCTTGAGCTTTGCGCTAGTTGTCTCAAATAGTGTGCTGGATGCCTCGGGATTTGCGCAGGAGTATGAGAACACCTTGCAAAACTTTTGTAAAAGTGTAAGGATGACAAGCATAGCGTGCAGAAAGCTTGAGATGTTATGTAGGTCATTGTTGCCAGGCTACTTTTCAGTTTCGTAACGCGGTTAGGTCATTCACACAACCCCATTTTGAGTGCTCCCTCATTCTTCTTCACCAGCCTTCTGATTTTTTCTGCAATAAATGGTACTTGCTTCTCAGCATCTATATTCAAAAACAAATTGTTAGAACTGTCTCCATTCGCAGCTCAGCAGAGCTTTTTCATATCAGATTCATGGAATCGAAGCGGCTGTTCTGCGAAGGAATGGGGCGGCGAAAACGAAATAATTAGTATGTAAAACTGCTTTGTTTCACTGATGTGGAAGTGTCCAGATGGAATGGAAGGTAGTTTCTGACTGTCCAGGTTTTAAGTTAGTTTCATTTGAAAGCGAAGAACTGCGGGAAGATTCTGCATCCGGCTGAAGGCCAGCAGGCTTTCATGATTATCGACCGGGCTGGCTACGTCTGAGCGACCAACTATACACGGGGCCTAAAGCCCCTGTCAGGCCCCTGACAGAGTTTGATGAGAAAATCACCGTGGCTGACCCGTTCGATACGTATGAAAAACATGGAAGGTGCAAGTAACAACCGGTGTAGCCAGATGTGGCTGACGCAATCAATATGAATGAATTATGTGGAACGATATCATGGATATCATTCATTTCTTAGCTAATATCATGTGAACATCGGTCTTGTCAGCCACATCGAGTGATTTTTCTGAGATAGTTTTACAACATTTTGGGTCATTGATTCTTGTGACCACAGAAAGAGGACTGATCTAGAGGGGAGATGAAGAGGTCTTTGTTCGAAATTCTTGCATGGGATATTACAGCGTAATATCAAGAAAAAGTGAACAATTCTGTAAAAAAGGGGTCTCCGAAGCAAAAGTGGTTTGGTTAGCGTTACAAATGCTTCAACAAAAAGGGAACAATAGGAAAGCGGAATGAGGAGAGTCTACAAAAAATGAACAATATCCTCCAAGAACTCTTTTCTTTTTCGAAACTTCCAAACAGCGGAAACAAACCGTTGTGGTATTTTACGAGGAAGAATTGACTGGTTCCCTAAAACAATTTGATATCATCTCCTCTTTTAATGATAGCTATTAGGTACACATGCATATATACATATTTTATCGGCACTCACATAATCAAAGTCCTTTATGGAGCCAAAAGCGCTTCCTCATAGAGAACCACAACGGTTTGTTTCCGCTGTTTGGAAGTTTCGAAAAAGAAAAGAGTTCTTGGAGGATATTATCAATATTAATTTGGCTTTACACAATTTTCATATTTCATGCGTTTGATAAATAATCAAAGCTCTAACTGCACCCCTTACTAATGAAGCTCGGAGCAGTTGGCAATATGAATTGTCTGGAGGTAGAGCCGAAATAATCCACACCCAAATAGTGATTTACCATTCTTCACAAAGTTATAGCTCAAGCAAACAATACTGTAAGTGAAAATCAGTTAGCAATAATAAGAAGAGCAAACTACAGAGGACACTACATATAGGATCAAACGTTTCCTCCTCTAAACTTAGTTTAATATTTCAAATAAAGTTCCGAGTTGGTTTAAGGGCAGGGTTCGCGATAAAAACGGTTGTTGTGCTGTCCTCATGACAAGGCAGATCTGGCCATCAGAAAATGTGAAAATAAGTGAAAAGTTGTGGAAAAATCGCTGAAAAACGAATTATTTCTTGTTGCCGGCCCGCCCCCAAATATCGGGATTTCTATAAATTTCTGCTTTGCATCTTTTATTTTGCTTCCAGATTTTTTTCTGAGCACCTCTATTGTTTAGTGATTATTTTGAGAGCTAAGTGAATAACGAAAAAGCAACCACTCCCAAAAATCGCGTAGTTTTGCGTTTCGTGTTTTCGACCGAATGAAGTACTTTTTCGTAACCTTGCAACATGTTTAGGACTCTGAAGACGGCGATTGGGTCAAAACAACAGGTAGATAAAGATCCACCGAAAGCCTCGTATGGCATAGAAGTCACTTGCAATATACTATTTAAAGATGCCGTGGTTTCAAGAAGAGGAAAGTTGGAATATACAATACCCGCGCTAAGTTTTGTAAAAACGGGGAGCATCTGGCAAACTTGGCAAAAAAGCGTCCGATGCATGCAACTTTTTTGAATGAAGACTTTTTTGAATTCTGAAAACGCTATCATATTCACAGAATAAATTGCTACCTAATCATGTAACTTGCGTGCCGAAGTTCCCTGAGAGCACTTCGTTTTTGAAGGAAATAGTTTTTGCAATCATTTTTCAAAAAACGTCGCGCGCGGCGAAACTTTGAGCAGTATTTGTACAAGTAATGGAAGAGCAATCTGTATGCTTTCTTCATAAATTAGGTGCAGGTGGGGGAATCTCAAGTTTTGTTTAGGTTGAATATTTGGAATCCTTCATTTATGAGTCCGAGGATTTCGCAACAAAACTCCGACTTTTCAGGTAGTTCTCAAGCGTGTTTAATTGAGGATTTCGAAAATTCAACCTGAGAAAACCTTGAGATTCTCTCACCTGCACCTAAATTTCGAAAAAAAAACGTACCGATTGCTCTCCCATTACTTGTAAAAATACTGCTCGAAGTTTCGCCGCACTTCGCCGCGCGCGACGTTTTTGAAAAACGATTGCACAAACAATTTCCTTCAAAAACGAAGTGCTCTTAGGGAACTCCGGCTCACAAGTGACATGATTAGGTAGCAATTTGTTCTGTGAATATGATAGCGCTTTCAGAATTCAAAAAAGTCTTCATTCAACAAAGTTACATGAATCGGACGTTTTTTTTGCCAAGTTTGCCAGATGCTCCCCGTTTTTACAAAACTTAGCGCGGGTATTGTACTCCAAGATAAACAGTACTCATGCTTAGCTGACACTTTCGGTTTTGACTGTCTTCTTTTCGATCTTCTATATTTTGATTGAGAAAATGAAGGCACAGCACCTCCACTCAACAAGTGGTGGTGAGTAAGAAGCATAGCCTGGATAGTAAAGGACGATTCAATATGCTTACAAAATGATCAGCCAACGGCTACCACAGATTACTTCTCAATCCACCAGGCCCTGCAAAAAGGATGTGAATAGAGCAGATATCATCAACATGGATGGCTACATGTGAGACAGGATGAACGCATAAGGTGCGAAAGCAACCTCCTATGGCCACACACGTTATAACGGGTTACACCACGCGTTCAATAAACGTCGAAGTTGACAATCCACATAATCACTGGCAAAGCAGAAACAACAAATATGTTTTCCGAAACTTGAATGAAGTTTCTATAGGCACATGGTGATATTGTCTATGGATATTTTGCTGGAGTGCCGACGCACTTCACGGGTGAGAGCAGACATGTTACTAGCTAGTCGTCATCTCATCCTCTCGAGTGTTTATGTGAGAACCTATGAAGGGTAAGACATTTACACTACTGGATTGAAACCACGCATCAGAGCTCACTGCAGTAAAATTTTTGGCACTGGAAAACAGCCTAAGCATTACATGTGCTTGTCGCCTTCCAGTAGTCTCTCAAAACTTCATATAGGTCGAGGGGGGAATGCATTTGATCGAGTATTCATTAATCCTGGAGAGAGCCAGGGAATGGTTGTGAGCGTAGAGTCACTGCATATCGAACACCCTCCTTTGCTGGCAGAGAGAAAAATCGGTAGAACAGTTGGTGGTGGTGTATTGAACTAAAGTACCCTACAGTTCCCTTCACTAAAGTGCTTCGACTAGTCGCGGCACTGCCATCAGCTACAAAAACCATCGCGACAACAGATCCTGCACTGAATCGCGACGTGTTGGAACAGTTGGCGCTGAACGACTGAGGTATTTCATAGGTGGTCAAAGTAACCTGCTGGATTTTTTTTTAGATTGCTACCATTATGGAAGTGATTCGTCTGTTCAAGGCGACTACTCTGAGAGATTCCCCCCCCCCGCAATCGTTCACGGGTAGAATCCCCTCGGCTTCCGGTAGGGGCCGAGAGGATACGAGCACAGGGCTATCGCGGGACGATCGCGAAATTCTGCCAGTCTCAAACCGAGAGGGTACCGCGTTCGTTCATCGATGCTCCTGCGATGCTCCATCGCGGAACCGCGAGAAAACGAGATCGGGGCTACCGCGGAAGGATCGCGAAATTTCACCAGTTTCAACCTGATAGCGTATTGCGTTTGTTCATTGGTGTATTCGGGGTTCACATCACGGAACCGCGATGAGGCAAGCCCGTAGCGATCGCAGGACGATCGCGAGATTCCGCCACCCTCCTTCCCTTATCGTACAGCGTAATATCAACCATGCCCTCATAGTGCTTCAGCCGTGCGAGTGTTGTCTATCCGATCAACACGAAGCTATTAGGTTTTTGCCCGTGCCGTATTTCGCGCTGCTTTACAAATCTTCACAGCATGATAGCGCGGGGCCGGGGGGAAATGATCACGGTACCATCGCGGATCGCGAATGCACCACGGCACTAGAGCGGTTAACCTGGTAACGATCGCGGTAGCATCACGGTACGAGCAAGAGAACCTCAACGGACGGGTCGATCGGGTAGCTATCGCGGGACGGACGCGGATCGCGGGACGAGGGGAGACGAACAGGGTACCAGCGCGGATCGCGGTACTATGAAGGTACTAGCGCGAGAGATTCTTCCAGAGACGTAGGGTAATCGGCGCCAAAAACATGAATCTTAAATGTTTGCTCCAGTGTTAATGGTCTTCTATACAACTTGCATCCCTGAAATTCTTCGCGTTAGTTCTTCTTGCATTCTTTCTCAAAAAAAGAATTTTTTTGATGCGAAGTGCAGAATTTCTAGATGTCGTTTCTTTAGGTGGCATGTTTTGATGAGGAGTGGAAAATTGCATAGTTGCAGGCGAAGGCTCATCGTGAGTTGTTGCGTCCAAACCGGCAAGGCTGGCTGATCTCAGGAGAGGACAAAATTGCCTAATATCACTAGTCAGTAGGCGACCGCTCTTCATGGCCAATATTGTTCGACAGCTTTGACGTCACTAGCGGAGAAGGCTGCAGCTACCTAGGCTTCTGCCTTGGGCCACGATGTTAGAGAATGGCTTTGTAGATAAATTCTTGCTTATCGATGATCTTTTGAGGAGTCGTGCTGCCGTAGCTCTGCTTAAGCGCGGGGCAACTGTATCAGTTTGTCAATCGAGGTATAGTACGACGCAGGACACTGATAGCGGCAGTATATGTATGGCTTTCTCGAAGCGCCACTACGCGCCAGTGCGCGCTCAATCTCCTCCTCTACAATTCCTCAGAGAAGTCCAAGGACGATCCGCGGCGCTTTTGCAGGATCGTATGCGGACGACGACCGTAAGGTCCTTCACCGAATCCAGTAAAGCGCTGGTAATGCGCCGCGGATCGTCCTGCAGGCGCCGCGCACCATCCTGCCAGCGCCGCGAATCGTCCTTCTCTGCAAACGTGACGTCAAATAGCGCGTATTGTCCGCAACTACCCACAAAGCACGCCTTCACATTATTTCCAAGCCTAAATCAAAATTTTCAATCCCAACTTATTTTGCCTTTTCTTCTCTCGATTTTTCTCTCTGCGGGCCGGAATTTCATTCCAATGGGGTCACTGTGGTTTGCACAATATCTCTAAGAAGCTGCAACGCAGCATTAGGCCATAGATATACGATATACCCCCTATATACCGACAAAAAATGAGATTTCGAAACTGAACAGTAATTCCGCAGAGGGCAGCGGCAGCGAAAGGCCACTGTGCAATGGGAGCCACCATCTAATTGGCCTTCCATCTTTCCACCTGATCCTAGAGGCCGGATCCTAGAGGACGGTAGGCGTCACTGCGGGCATTTTGATTGCGTAGCAAAACACACAGAACGAGAATATAGGAACTTGCGCTGTAAAATATCCCACACGATGGAAACAGAAAAAGTAGTATTTCGCTATCCTGGGAGCGGAGTAGTTGTTACTCCACATCTAACAATGTGTTCTCTCAAAAACAACTTAGCCTTTTCTGTTATAAACATATCGTCCGTCTTTGAATGAGGGAAGCCGCGAGGCTGATATGATAGCTTCATCTTCAAAATCGAGCGATTGTTTCTGGGAAAACACAATGGAAGAAATGGAGAAACAACTGCTCAGCTCCGAAGATAGCGATATAGGCGCACCATCGCGGCTTCTTGGAGATAGGATGCAAATCATCAAAGATAGTATACAAATCGTACTTCCATGAGTCCCAGGGTTGACTGATAACGCTACCAAATATCTGGATTAGGAATAAAAACTCATTTCCATGACATAATTTCTAGCAGCTCAGCTCCCTGTCAAAAGTAAGGGTTCAGCGAAGTTTTAATAAAGAGAAATTAGAAGTCAGCGGCTGATCAAGTGGCTTTGATCTTGGGAGATAAAGAGATGATGGACTGCCGGTGCTGCCCGGAAATACCCCAAACAAGAACAAACAGCGCCGCGGATCGGTCGTTTGACCGAAACGCTATCAATTGTGCCGCGGACCATCCGCAGATCTCATCTGCCGCCGCGGAAGGGCTGTGAGTTTCTCTGAGTCTGTGACCTCCAAGCTCACGACAACGACGAAATACCGTATTTGCTGTTACTGAACAACCGCGTGTACTTTTTAAACCTGTACCATAAGGAATTCTCAATTCGGTGAAGGGGAGGGGGAGTTGATAGAGTGTGCTTTAATTAGCAATCGAGAACCCTACAGTCAATATGAGTGAGCATCATGAACAAGCCAAGCAAAACTAATTCATTGCAAGCCGAAATCCAAAAATTGTGCCAACACAATCCATAAAGAATAATCAAACCCTTCTCAAGGTTTATGTCTTGGAAAACGTCATCCATATTTGCTGACCTTGTTGACTTATCAAACGGGGCGTAACACTCAAAACTTGGGAGGGGTAGGTATGAATACGTCAGGTTTCGATCAGTGAATGAGAATTGGTAGGGGGGATTTTCTATCAAAAATATTACTAATCGAAGTGCATTCATGTTTGTCTTCACTTGACATGAAAAGACACCTAATTATCTCACCACTCCAAACATCTGCAGCTGTCCACAGCTGCGGTTATGGTTTCCGTATTTCATTTAGTCTTACGCATGGACCAATCGGCTGGCCGTGCGGCGGTGTTGGCGGCATCACCGGCCAACGGGTTTTCGATCGCGCGCGGCGATCCACCGTCGCAGACCCCCACCGTCTGTTCATCAGACTAAATTGATTCTAAATTTGATTTATCCCGGAGTGTACCAGCACATTTTCCCTAGCGGCTGCCTACTACGGATACGTCTCTCGCTGCATATATCGCTCATCTATTCTTTCATGAGGGCCACTCAATTATTATAGTTGTGCCTTGGACGAAAAGACCTAATATCGAATATATATTCGAATGCCCCCTTTTTAACGTCCGATTTTTGAGTGCATTCAAATGGCCCCTATTTTCTAGCTCCGAATTTCGAATAGATTCGAACAAATTCAATTCGAATATATTCGAATAAATTTTCGAATAAATTTGAGTCGACATACTGAAAGCAATCCAGTTGAACAGTCAATGTATCCTCTAATTCGGAGCGAATCATACTGCCAATGATCGTGAGTGTGCGCGCTTATGCTACGTCCCCATTGCCTCACACTATCCCGCCATGCGGTCTCAAAACATGAATTTGGTGTGCCCACTCCACCCACTTTCCGTGGCTAAAGAAGAAGTGGGTGGGGCGAGCACACCATATTCAAAGTTTCGGAGCAGCATATTGCTACTGGTTGCCTAAGCCGGTTTTCAACACTATTGTTGCAATGGGCTACGGACCTTACGATTTCTGGTGATAAGTTGAAGGTGGTTTCGATCTATGCCTCCAATAAATTTCTATTTTTTCATCTTTACACAATCTCTCAAAGAATTCATGTCTGCCAGGTAGTCAACCCTTCGTTTCAACTAATGCTATCGACATAGAAAGGATTATTGAGTACTGCCGTTGATGATCGTTGTAAACATGTTTCAGTTTAAAAAAGCCGGACAAAGTATTTTCAGAATTGGTCAACTCCCTGTCCCGATTATTACAACCCGTTTGCCATCCGACAATTAGAGGACCGATTTACACGAGTTCTCAACTGCTTCATATGTCTAAAAAAAGCTGCGCTTACGCTACAATTTCGTATCATTTGGTTTTGAAATCGTGGAACTTGAAGGAATGGGTATGCAACCGAAAGGACTTTCTTGCAATTTTGAGATCTCTACGAGGTTAAGAATTTTATGATAAAAAATTATTATAGGTTCTCGAACAACCTAAAACTTGAGCGTGCTCCTCTGATTTACTAATCGATGTATTATTAGTTACAGATTCATTGGGTACAATTACATATTAAATAAGACGGAACTAGTCAAAACAATCATTTGTTGTACCGCTGACGCACCCAGAAACTGCGGTGAGGACGCACACCAAATCATGTTGTTTAACACTTAGGAGACCGCGTGTCCACACTGCGCACCCACGGCTGTTTTGCCCCTCGGACCGCGTGTCCACACTGTGCACCCACGCCATAAAACTTCTAATATTTTTTATATTTCTCTGGCGTGGGGTCTTTCTTAATTACGGATAGGTTCCTTATGGTGTAGCCTATTTACACTCACAGTGGGCATTTTCAGTGTTCCTATTAATTTTACAAGCATCTCCGGAAATGGCACTTTTTGATTTTTCGAGCTTCTTTGGCTGGAAATAATCGTTCCAAATTTGGCTAAGAAGGGGTATCAATGTTGAATATCACGGAACTGATGTTCTACAGTTGATTGTCGAAATAGTAGTCCCACCTATTTGAGATAACTGTAGTAGATCATCGTTCAAAATTTTGCTGCATTGACCTCGAGGGTTATTCGAGTTGTTGCACAAGGTTCTGGTTTTAACTTTCAATTTCCAATGAAAATTCCTTTGACTGCGGTATAATAGCCATTGGTCAACTTTGTTTAAATTTTCGCTAAATTTCAAGTGGAGGGTAACTTGGGGGAAAGGAGTGAAAACCTAGAAATAGTTCAGTGCCTAAAATTTTACTGAAATTAAACTACGGGATATGTTTGGAGGCGCTGAACAATGAAGTGCTGTATATTTCACAGTTTTCTAAAGCTTCGCTGGCGTCTGTCGTTCGTTACCCGTTTGTAATTGTTTCAGGTTTTGGTGCGACTTCGCTCACGTGGCCATTGGGGAGGAGGGGGTGCTGATCATGAATCTGATTCCCATTTTGAGAGTTCTGATAAAGTTTCTGTCGGTCGAATCGGGCAACATGGTAGATGAAAGTATTTGAGTCCGCCAAAAGTTCTACATGAGGTTTATTAGGGCATGACAAAGCAGAAGTTTGTTCATTTTTCAAATTTTTAATACTCCGGGTCGGCCTAGCACGGCTCAATCCTAACCATTAGCTGTAACCTGAAAAAAATTTCAGAATTCAACCAACAAACGCTTAATTCGTTACCAGCCTTGTGCATGTAAAGCTGGAAAAACTCCCAAAATTAAAAAAAGCAGGTGTGCAAAAAAGCGGTGGATCATTGCTTCACCATAGCCTCACTCCAGATCTCTGTGGAGCGACATACTCTCAGGTGGGGTAGAAACGGAATACCGGTTGTCTAAGTAAGAAAGCCTGCTCCGGTCAAAATGGTTCCCAGCGGACCGCGTGTCCACACTGCGCACCCAAGGAAACGATTAGCCGTGGAGCGCACCGGTCCGCTGTGGAAATTCGCCGTGGAGCAGGCGGTCTCTTAAGTGTTAACAACATTTTGCACGCAGTGAGGCGCCAAGTGATTTCGAAATCCTTTGACATGGTCATGCCTGCCAATGGGATACACGGCCACTTACCGTACACCTTAAATAGCGACGACGGGGCAGATTTATTCGAGAATACTCGAAATTATGACTATTCGAATGTTTATTCGAATAGTAGGCTTTGAGGAACAAACAGATTCAAATGACCCTTTTTTAGCTCCGATTTTTGAATAGATTCGAATAACCTCTTCTTTTTGAGATCCGATTCTCGAATAGTATTCGAATGGTGCGATTTCAGAAAATTATTCGAATATATCGATTTGAAACTATTCGAATGGCACAACTATATAGAATATCAAATCCGTCATTCAGTTGGCCACCTAGTGAGTTTTCATTATGATTCGGCTGATACGTGCCGATGTGGACGCAGCAAGCGCTCTTCACGAGACTGGATGAAGGCTGAAAAAGGGGTGTTTGTGCCATTCGGTATAAATGGACCTTAATTAATCTATAAATTGCTTGTGTATTTTTCAATAGGAGGAAATACCAAGATACATGCAAATATCCTAGACTTATGAACAGCAATTATCCCAGACTTATAGATTTTTTGGCTCGATGTTGTTTAAATGAGGCAAAATAGGGTTACACATTTGCGAAAAGTCCAAACGGATTAGCAAAGACTAACCCATTTGTGATCACTTGCATGTTATGCCTCTGGCTGGTTTCTCAGGATTCTTAGGCCCCCGTCAGAGTCGGTGGATTTATTGAGTCCCACCGGGTCGATACGCACCGAACTTGTGGGAGACGGGTGCAAAAAATCAACCCACTGAGTCCGACTGCAAACGCAGCGGACGGCGACTTCAGCTGCCACAGTGGTAATTTATTCGAAGCTCTCCAGATTCCGCTAGACAAGCGTATTGTTATAGATATGAATACCTTTGCTGTATGACCATATCGAAAGCAAAAGCACAACAAGGTTCAAATGTTTATTGCACGTTAGGACTAATTGGGTGCAGATGAGCCGTTCCACATTTTCTACATAAGCACTTGCCCTCGATTTTTCCAGCAACTTTCACGCATGTGCCCCACTTGCAACCCTGAAAATAGTATAATTCACTATGATTTGCGCACCATATTTCAGTGTGAATACTCGCCTCAGCAATGCAACCGTCAATGCACATTCCTCGATGTATATCATTCAAAACCTGGATATGGATCCTCGTAGGGTTGGGGTGGCCCGTTACGGCGCAGAGGCTTGAATTTTTGTATACGGTGATAAAATGCTGCCCCGAATCCTTAGCGTCGACACAAAATACAAACAGAAAGCTCAGCACAAGACGATTCATTGTCGCAATAGATACTTTCACGAGTTCAAACAGACAGTGACAGTAGCGACTAATGAACAAGCAATGCACAACAATGGTTAACAACCAGACGAATCTTTCTAGTGCAGGAAGGGCTGTAAAAGGAAGAGAGAGCTCAACAATGTGGATGAATATGTGCAACAAAGAATGAAAACGATGTGAAAGTGAAGCCTAGTGCAGAGCCGCGTTATTGCGAAAGGATGCCCTGCCCTAGTAGTTCAAGCTCATCTTGCAGCGATTTTCACGGCGGAAACCATCCCCAAACCACCGCGATGGGGATGGTTTTCGCCGGTGATGGCATTCAGCCTTTTATGTGATAATCATCGATGTCACCTACGAATATCGTTAATGAACCGACTTACCACATGGTTTATGTGAGCTATATTGCTAGCTGCCAAGCCATTTTAGAGTGAGACACAACTCGTTGAGCAGAAAGTACATGTAGTCAGTTCTATGTGATGTGGCTCCTTGTGAAAGAATATTACTGGCATAGGGATGTCGGCAGATGAGATTACCGTTGCGGAAATAACCAACTGAATTGTACGTGAACACCGTTTATCTAATACCAGCGGCGTCGCCGGCTGACGCCGGCCTCTGCCGCTGGGGTCCGGCTACGCCGGCCCATTTGCCGGCTTCGCCGGCATCTTAAGTATAAGGCGAATGAATCGAACTCCGCTAATTCTATGTGAGATGGCGTTCGAAGTTCTCACGCTTGCCGGCCATCGCCGGCCTCTGTTGCTGGAGTACGGTTGCGCCAGCACGTGAGCTGGTTTCGACGAAAACGCTCGAGGAATCAGAAATTACAAACTATTTCAAACCATGCAAACCCTGCTAACCTCCTTTCTTATGCAGTTGCACACCGACCCTTACCTAGCTTTAAGAGGTCCTAAAGTGGTAGTTCATTTATATTCAATTCTGTAAAGATAAAGACAAACGCTGTTTGAGATTTAGTAAACGCCTCCATGACCAACCGACACCCTGCTACCTTTATTGCCAAATGAAGTATAATGATGTTTGTGTTTTCTGGATGCATATTTTGATTAACTCACATTTCCATCGTATATAAACCCGATTTAGAAAGGTTGGTGCATATAAACAGCTAAGCAGTTGAAATGAGTGGTTAAGGGGAGGGACGTGAAGAAAGGGGTGGTATACACTCTCTTATAGATGCACAAAACGACTTTGAAGCTCTGCGCTAACCCACTTCGGTCCCGCACACTTTCTACGGCGTCCGGCGCACTCTACCTTGGGTCCCGCACACTTTTTTTCGGCGTCCTCTGCACTCCCACTTGGGTCCCGCACACTTTCTACGGCGTCCTACGCACTTCCACTTTGGTCCCGCACATTTCTACGGCGTCCTACGCACTTCCACTTGGGTCCCGCACACTTTCTTCGGCGTCCTGCGCACTCCCACTTGGGTCCCGCACACTTTTTTCGGCGTCCTGCGCACTCCCACTTGGGTCCCGCACACATTCTTCGGCGTCTTGCGCACTCCCACTTGGGTCCCGCACACTTTCTACCGCGTCCTACGCACTTCCACTTGGGTCCCGCACACTTTCTTCGGCGTCCTGCGCACTCCCACTTTGATCCCGCACACTTTCTATGGCGTCCGGCGCACTCTACCTTGGGTCCCGCACACTTTCTACGTCGTCCGGCGCCCTCTACCTAAGGTCCCGCACACTTTCTACGGCGTCCGGCGCATTCTACCTTGGGTCCCGCACATTTCTACGGCGTCCTACGCACTTCCACTTGGGTCCCACACACTTTCTACGGCGTTCTGCGCGCTCTTGAGCCCGTACCCGTAAGGTAGCCCGTCTTGAAAGTCAAGCCGAATAAACGGTCAAACAAACACACAGAGAAACGCACACATACATAAACACACACACGCACACACAAATTTACCAAAATATATTTAGTAGGACAGCAGCAAAAGATAGTGATAATAGGAATATGTGAATCGGTTGCTGACTAAACATGATTTCAAGACTTCTCCTCCGAGTGTCCCCTCTGGTTGCCTGTTAGGAGAGCTGTTAGAGTCTGACGCGAGTGCACTTCCCGGCTAGCACATGTGACCCGAAGAAATTAGGCTAAGAGAAGACTTTAGGCAGCCAGTATCAGGTTGAATAAAATTGCGGACGTATCGCAAGGAAATATAAGGCCGAATACTGAGCCAGTGAAAAGTGCTGCCGCTTATACTTATGGAAAGCCATGCAGTCGCCATGTTCCAATGGAAAAGGACCTATAGCGATTAAAGGCAGTGTCCACGATAAAAACCATGTCTGATTTTTCAATGGAGATCGGCAGCTGCTGAGCCTAGAGGAACCCTGAAGTTGAAAAAACTGAGAAAAATGAGCTCGAAACGGTCCCCTACGGCCCCAAAGTTGGACACCCATCAGCTCGTCACCCCCAGATGCACTTTCCACGCCCACCGACGTGAACAAATGAATGCTCGAGATTGTGAGATGAGCGATTGTTCTCGATCAATAGCCCCGTTCTTCCCTTCATTTCTCTCTCTAGTCAGGTCAGCTCGCATACATCGGCTGCAAAAGACGGAAGTTACAAGCCTCGGACAACTCGTCCACCATCTTTCCTTAGCTCAATATTTGAGGGACCATAACTCCGTTCCCTGAAGTTCTTGTGCGATTTCAGAGATATCATTGGAATCAGCATAGGACCGTTTTCAAGATAGGGGGAAACAAAAAAAACGATTTCTATCGTGAATACTGCCTTTAAGCCAAACACCGAAAAAAGGCGCAACCTTTCGCAGAGTTAGGCGCTGAATGCTATTCTCTTTTGTGGGAATCGAGAGTACTCTTACGCACAGACTAACCATTGACATAATCAGAGATATCCCAGTCGACTTCCCGCAGCCACCGGTTCCTCATGTGCGATGTTGGAACTTGCACGAATGCAACCACTCTTTCAGCCAGCTACAAAGTCGATGGAATGGTGGTCAATGGGAATTCGATGACCGATGCATGAGGTAGAGGGAATTGTTGGTAAGGGGGCCTATCATGCATCGCAATGAAGCGCTACCGTAATAGGCGGAGACTGTTGAACTGCGTCGCATCACCCCCAACTTTGTCGCGACGTTTAGCTTGATCGGTCCCAACCGGTGCGCGGTCAGTTCGATTTAACCCAAGTTTGTGAAAATGCATTCGTTTCAATCAGGCTACGGTGAGGTCATGCAACTTGCATGTGAATTTTTTCACTCTCATGTACAAAGTATTCTATTGAGACGATTTCAGCTCGCAGAAGGTTTCAATAGTTGTGTTTTCTGCTTGTATTTTTTTCTGGGTGAAGAGTGATACTCCGTGTCCGAGTCATAACTCAGCGCACCTGAAGGACGTCTTGGATGTATCAAGAATATACATGTATTCTATATATTTATATATAAAGCGGACGCGGAGCACCTTGACGCGCTTTGCGAACCAGTAAAACAGAGTGACCATAGAAAAATCTAGTATCCATAACAAGCCAAAAACGTGTGTACATTTAAAGTGATAGAATATTCTTATAATGGGTGGTGTCAGGAAAAAAAAACAAAAAGTGACTAGGATCTCAGTTAGATAGTGCAAGTAAAATAAAAGCCCGATGAAAGTCTTAAAAAACCTGGTCTCATTGTCAAAATGCTCTGATATTTTTTGTGTGGAGAGCCCTGTTGGAGAGAAAGGTCGCGAAGCGGCGTAGGTGCGCACCCAATAGAATAGTAATCGCATCCACCCTGTTGGATGCATTGTACCGCGGAATGAGTTTACTTTGTATGTAACGCTCTCACACAGGAGAGGAAACAAAAACTCATACGTAATTAAGATTCATTCAATTAGATGCCGTGCCTGTTTTCGTAACACTATCTCGGAGGTTTCACGTGGAGATTAGACGTCCGTACAATCAGAGCAGACGCATATCCCAGCAATTTTCCCCTTTTTGGCTTGGCATTTCCCGGCATCGCAACTCTGAATCAGCGGAATCTGAGATACACTTTCGAGTCGCTAGCATAGTTTGACTTCAAAACTTACTGCTTCGACGCAAGCCTGAAGACACTTTTTTGACTGCTTTCTATGCCAAACCAATTCAGCACTAGGAAGACCGGTAAGTACAGAGGGATGACCAGCGTATTCACACACTTTTTCCCCTTCGACTTCCGTGAATTTGCGATCGCTGACAACAGCATCGAAGTAAACCAGCATCACTATGCACAGCACAAGGCTAACCATTATTCCTGAAAGAAAACTTCTGAGAGAGAACGCCAGCTCATTTCAAATATAATTCAAGCACAAATTGCAGCCTGAGGAGAATAAGAGAGACAGATAAGTGTGTCCGAATGAGAATGGCCGACCATGCGTCTGTCGTACGTGGCAGGCGGCTGTCGCGTGCGCCGCTCTCTAACGGGCATGCGAAATGACAGCGAGCCTTCCCACACCCATTCACTAGGAACGGGGCGAGACAGCGGCTGTCAGCAAGCAGTCAATCAGTTCTGCAGCCGAGGAGGGGGGTGGCAGTCGTTCGAGCACTCGTCCAAGAGCGGCACATGCGACGGCCGCATGGTCGGCCATTTTCATTCGAACACACCCTATAAGGGTTGGGACTCTACCATATGGGTGAATCACTAATATTGATTCACTATCATAGATTTTTCCTAGCTTATGCTTTCAGTTAAAGCTCTCTTTTCTCGCAGAGCAGTCTCTTATTTCTATAGCAGAAAAGTCAAAGAGCTCTGCCGATAAGAAGATTGATAGAGTGGATTGGGGACTTGAGAAGGACAGACGGTAGAAGGGCACGGCTGACTGGCACTATTCCGCGTTGGACTCGCCCCGGAAGAGAGTGTTCACATACATGTGGGGCAAGGTAACAAAAGAAGAATTCGAAAGCATTCGCATGGGATTCCGTGTCATTACGAGTTGATACTCTGGCTTTATTTTGAGTAATCCCGGAACTAAGAACTCCAAAGGTTCGTGAACAGCACTCATATAACAAAGTGCTTTTTGCGGTGTAATCCTTGACAAAATCTGACTAGACTGGATTTTGACGATACTTTTGATGAAGTCCAGATGTCCTACGTAACCACCAGTCTCCTAACTGTTACAAAAGGTATTATATAGGAGATGTTTTACACTTTACGGACGTCTGTGCATGTAGAAATTTCTCATTTTGTCTTCCGCATTTTAATCCCATTAATCACCACAACTGCGGAACAATGCATTATTTTTAGAAAACGGCGATTTTCCGGAGTCAAACTCCCCACTTCTCTAGAACTTGCATGACAGTGAATAAGTTTCAATTATGAGTTGTTTTGGAATTTGTTCGGAGTTGTTCGCTAAGCTCGGAATCCCGTAATCTATGTTACCCAGAACTTTGTGCAAACAAGAAATTGAGGTGTTAGTAATGGAGGAACCCGAGGGAAGTCCGGTTTTTTGGCCTCTGTGCGTGAGGAGTGAACCCAGGGTTTCAGTTAGAGTAAAATAGCTTGTCTAACAACTTCCTGTTTGAAACGAAATTCAGTAACGGTATTAGCTCGAGAAGAACAACAAATGCGAGGAACCGTTTAGAGACGATTTGCCGACGACCATTGGCTCCGCTACGTAGCTGAGAAGGTATAATCTGCTTTTATCCTTGCAGAGCATGATTCTCAGAATCTGTTTGGTTAGATGTCTAGAAAGTCGCATGCGACCGGGAAATGGGGATGGGGCAACTGCCCAAACACGAGATCTCATCACATACGTGCGGCTCCCAGTCGAATATAGATTTTTTCGGAAAGCCGAAGGGTTCCCATCAGAATACGTCTTGCAACAACTTGCAACAGATTCGTAACATGTTTCTCATGATAAACAGTGCATTTGTGTGCGATAAAGAAAACCCTAGAAACTTCGTCTTTTTGATAACATCAACTGTTAGCAGACGTGTTTCTCCTAAACGTTCACACTAGCATTCTTGAGTTTTGGATGTTATATTCGTTGAGCAAACGTGAAAATCTACACACGAAGGAAACGCGGTCGGTTGTATATCAACGCGCGTCAACCTCATTGCAATTAAAGGCAGTGTTCACGATGAAAATCGTTTTTCTGTTCTCTCGCCTATCTTGAAAACGGCTCCATGCTGATTTCAATGATGTCTCTGAAATCGTACAAAACCATCTGGGAACGGAGTTATGGTCCCTCAAAGATTGAGCTAAGCAAACATGGTGGACGAGTTGTCCGAGGCTTGTAACTTCCATCTTTTCCAGCCGATCTATGCGAGCTGACCTGAGTAAAGAGAGAAGCTGAGAATGAAGGGAAGAACGGGGCTAATGATTGAAAATCCTCGCTTATCTCACGATCTCGAGCATTCATTTGTTCACGTCGGTGGGCGTGTGATGCGCTTTTGGGGTTTTCAATGCGCTCGAAGTTGCAACTTCGAGCTCTTTTGAGGCTCTTCCTAGCTCGTTTTCATGCGTTCTTTCGACGTCAATGTTACAGTTTGCCCCTCCACTACCCATTCCTAGTGGAAACTAAAACACATTTTTTATCGTGAACACTGCCTTTAAACCGCCGGTGGCGAGCGTGTGGGATTGAGGTTCGTGCATAATGATCTTCAACCGGCCGCTTCTGTTTTGTCAGTAAATGTATACGTCTTGGTAATCTAGACTATGATCTTAGCACTCGCAATCGGATAGCAACCCAGTGCGACCTCGAACGCTGTCGCGGCGTTGATCAGCTCTCTTGGCTTTGTCTTGGTAGGGAGCTGCTTTTGTGTACTCGAGACAAAAGGCACCTACTACGAAGAAATTAGTTTCTAGTGCATCTCGGAATTCTTCCAACTCAGATTTTCCCAGAAAGCGCTTGAGATCCGGGTCTCGCGATCTGCGGTCAATCAGTTGAGAGAGGCGCTCAGACAAAAAAACGAGCTCAACGCCCACTCTGATCCGCCTACTTTCCAGAGACATGCGATATGCATGTGCTCACCCCTCTGACACAACAAAGTGCCTATCGCGGGGATAAGAGCGCGATGCTGCTTATTGCGGCCGAAGCGTACCGGGTACTCTTCGTCTTCATCACGGCTTCCTCGTCGGTTTAAAAAGCTCCTCAGGCTGCTCGTTTTCTCCTACTCAACTCCGGTACTAGGTCGTTCTTCAAGTTGACCCCACGACCTAGATACACTTAGCTTGAACATTCAGAGATGTTCGTCCCGTCGAGCATGAATGGGGCATCAGAAACGTATCCGTTTTCCCAGCTTGAGACACACTTCTCCACACGCGTTGTCGAAGTCGGTCAGCATTCGTTCGGCTTGCCTGATGGATGGTGTTTTGAGATCAATGTCTTCAGCGAAGCGGAGGAGGTTTAGCTGGCGACTGTCGACTTTCACTTACAAATCTAGCCATTCCAATTCGCGCATAACGTTTTCAAGAGAGGCACTGAAAAGTTTCGGTGAAATGGTATCACCCTGACGAACACCTCTCTTCACACCGACGATGTGGTAAAATAGAATGTCTGAAGAATGGTAAAATAGTTTTTGTAAAGTTGCTGTACAGCTCACGAAGCTTTGAGGCAGCATACGCGCTCACAAATGTGATCAAAATAACAGCATAAATAAGCCCGCACGGCCCCTACCATGTCGTCCACTACGTTTGAAGCGTCGAAAACCACACAGCATGACAATATTTGACAGTGTTTGAGCAATCTTGCCTTTCACGCCTGTATTTTCCTACCCGTTCGAGCACAAGAATAAGAAATGAAACATGAGAAAACATGCGATAAGTTAGAGTGATAGCACTATGAAATGGGAGTGCACGAGAGAAACAGCTTGGTTCACCTGAACATGTCATCTTTGTTCACCTATGAAATCGTCCATTTCAAAAAGTCAGCCAAAGTAGAGCGGCTTTCTCGAAAGTGGACGAAAGTTGATTGGTATGCAGACATGTTATATTCAAGTAAATCAAGCTGTTTCTCTCGTGCACCCCCATTTGACAGTGCTATCACTCTCAAATCTCACATGTCTTCTCAAGTATCAGTTCTCATCGTGTTACTCGAAGGGGAGGGAAAATACAGGCGTGGAGTCAAATATTTTCATCCTGGATGGTTTTTGGTCGCCGCGACGCTGCTTGGCGGGAAAACGAAGGGAGAGTGGCTATCGATCGCGCAATGTTTCCCGCCAAGCAGCGTCGCGGCGATCCCACATCCAGGGACTGACGATATGCTGTTACCTGGCCAATCGATCGTTATCTATAACCAAGGGTGTCTGAAGGGTTATTTTACATCGTGATCATAGAAGTCGGTGGGAGGTTCTTCAGATGTTCGGGTCTTATCCTATCGAGACTGGGTGCAGTACGATTTTTCACCGACATGATGGCATACCTGATCTCGGAAGGGAGAACGGATGGAACAACATAGTCGTCGTGCCTCAGTTGGTATGGAGGCAGATGAACGCGACTATCGAGGAGATCGGAATAGAAGTCGTGAATGACCTGTTCCATTGCCCTTCTGGAAGCAGCGACTGTTCCGTCGAGGCGTCAAAGTGCGGTCATTTTAGCCTTGAAGTTGGCAAAGTTGCGGCGGGCGTTGCGAATGCTTTTCACGGCTTTCGCAGCTTTAATCATGACTGCTGCTCTTCTCTCCTTTACGTCTTCTTTCACCGCTTCTCTGCATGGCTTTGCATGTTCAGACGTTAGTTGATAGTTGCCTGTGGCTCTTGCAGCTGCGCGATGGCGAATCAGCTCAAGAGTTGCCGAAGACAAACGTCTTTTGGTGGTCACCAAGCTTTTTGCTCCCTTAGCACTATCGTGAAGATGCTGAACAAACCGATTATACTCTTCGTCGATGTTATCCGTAACGGGATCTTTCAAACAGCTAGCCAGTGCGGTGAAGAATTCCCGATTGATGGTGGTTCTGGGGCTTCTTTTCTTGAACTTCGCGGCTTTCTGCGCCTTTCGCGTAGGGAAAAAACCTGGCGCGGAGAAGACGGTGATCCGGTCCACTGGAAAACTTTGGTACAACAGCGACATCGGTTAGGCGAAATCTACGGCTGACGATGATGTGGTCAATTTCGTTGAGGTACCGTCCACCGGTAGAATCCTTCGCCGAACGCTGTGAGAGGGGCTTCTGGAAAGCCTCCTTGAGTTACCATGGATTGTTTTGGTCGACATGATGAACTCAAATAATCTTTCATCCTGCTCGTTCCATAAAGTCCCGATGTATTGCCTATCGGGTGTTCTTCTGGTGCCAATCTCGGCATGGAAATCACCGACGATGACTTTGAAGAAGGTATGGTATCCTCTGAAGAAATTCTCCAGTTCCAAATAGAATGCTTCGATCTCATCTTCATCATGGCTCGATGTTAGGGCATAAGCGACGAAGACTGTCAAAGCAGGCGTCGATCCACATCGTTTCAACCGCGAACGTCCGATTCCGGTCGTCAAAGGCTCGAACGAATTGATGTTGACGGCTAAGTGCGTGTTGACGGGGGCACCGACTCCACCAACTCCATTAGTGTCGCACGTTCCGAGGAACAGTTCTCCTCTCGTATTGAAAACGGCATGCAAAGGTCGGTGTCTTCTCGTCTCGGTCAGTCCATTGACGTCGTACTTGATCTTCCTAGCTTGCTACAAGAATTCCTCAACCGAAGCTTTCGATGCGAGCGTACGCGTATTGAAAGTACAGATCGCCATCTTCTTGTTTTTGGCAGCCTAGTTTGGGGCCTCCTAAACAGGAAGCAGCGACTGTTTATCGTCGATCACTGCTCGAGAGATCGCCGCGTCGAACACATGGGGCACGCACGCAAGCGAAGAGGTAGTGATAGGATCATTACCTCCTCGCTTGCGTGCGTGCCACATGTGTTCGACGCGGCGATCTCTCGAGCAGTGATCGATCATATCCACTCTGTTTATCAAGCTGAATACGCATGAAGTTGGTACGTTGATACATGATAAAACTCGTAGAACACCTCCACTGGCAAAACTGCGTGGTAGATCACGTATGGATAAACGGTCGCTGCTGCCTGTTCAAGTTTTCTCGCCTAGTTTGGCCCTGAGATTGTCGCAGCCTCTCAGTACTTGTTCTACCCAACGCATATTGGGGAATCTTTCGGGGTCGGGGGAATGAGGCTCATTGCTGCTACTGCTTGGGGCAATAAAGATACTTGCAGATAGTTTTCCGGACTCTACGCGAGGGCTTGGTATACTCCGGGTGGCTTGCCGGTCTATCCCGAAGTGGACAAATGGCTTGGTTTCCAGAGGCGACACCGAACCGCCTCTCGGATACTCCCCTGTCACTTGTAAGCAGGCTCGCTCATGCGCAGTCGTGCGTGGGGGTGTTGTGCAGACTGTATCCTACACCGGCGTGTAGGATACAGTCTGCACAACACACCCACGCACGACTGCGCATGAGCGAGCCAACGAATGCAGCAAAAGGTATGAGTCGGTCTTACACAGCAGAAGCAGGGAGTCCAGCCCTGAATCCAAGTGCGTCTCAGGGAGAGCACCGGCCTCTTTTTGTCCGCGATTATCCCCTATCCGCAACCTGGGAACGCGTCAGATAGCCTCACGGTGAACCGGCTACCGGGATCACTCTAATGAGTACGATCGGTGATCAGCCGAAGTACACCTTAAAGGCAGTGTTCACGATAATCTTCAATTTTGAGATTAATGGGTAAATCGATTGTTTGGCCCCCGGGTAGAACTGAAATGGCGCAGAAATCGAGAAAAACGCAACGGAAGGGCACGAAATCCTTTACTCTCACCCCGCCTTTTTACTCTCACTGGAACTGTTTGTGGTGACAATGAAATCTTTTGTGGACCCGTGCTTTAGAATTCTACACTAGCTGTTGCTCAGTTCTTTGCTTCGGACCCGAACTAATACTGTTTTGCATAAAATGTTCTTCCATTTCCGATTAGCCCCATTTTTCACCGGTGACAGCCACCGATTACATGTTTATACAACCGGACAACTAGTCCAGACCAGAGAATATTGTCACTGAAATAAGGCGTTTTAGTGCGTTTCAAGCCGTTTCTTCGCAATTTTGGTAACACTTGGTGGCCAACGCATTGTTTTGAGTGGAAAACTCAGGAACGGAAATAATCGTGAACACTGCCTTTAAAAAGAGCCGAAATATAAAAGTACAGGCTGTAGAAAGTGGGAATTCTCACGGTTTCTACGCGTGCTGGTGCGGAGCGGAGGTTAATGACAGTGAGAGAGCGTATGAGAAATGGAGGGAGCAGCATCGCGCGTGCCACTCGCGCCCTCAATGGTGAGATTTACAATTTTTACCGAGGATATATGTACTTCTAGAAGAGAAAGTACTTGCATAGTGATAGTATCGACTTCCAAGGTTCTTCACTGGCTCCGAGTCGTCTGCAGTGCAGCTTGGCCGTGGTGAAATTGAATAGGATTACTTTTAGCGCTCGAGCTCTTGCCACCTGAAATGCTTGTGGAAAGTCAACAATTGAAAGAACAGAGGCGGCGCTTGACCGTCCAGTTTCGCAATTGTTTCGACGATTTTTCAGGCCTCTGATAATGGCGACCTTGCAGAACCTGGTCAATAAAATCGATTCTACAATTAAAAGCCTGGTTATGCACCGAAGTCAATGAAGGTATGCAACAGGAACTGCAAACTTTATCAGTGAAACCAGTTTCTCTGATGAACCTCTTCATCCATTTAATCACTCCAACTTTTCGGCATTGTTTTAATTGTAATAAGCTTCGGGGTCACGTTGGCTCGTGGCCTTCGTATGTGCGTGCGCGTATACTACATAATGTCGTTTTCGGTGCCAAATTCCGGTCTGCAATTGCGGACTACGGCTGTTGCATCACACGAACGTGACAATCGTGCCGGAATCAAAATGTCCCAGCAAGATTAACATCCTGCTGCGTGATGCGGCAGCCGTTGCCCGCAGATGCGGCCCGGAATTGGGCTATTAGAACGACTGTAGGTCTTTTTCTCCTCCGCACTCTGTAGCCGTCTCTACCAAGGCTGCGCATTATAACGTTAACGTTTTAACTCACTAATAGGTTAACGGGTTTTTGGAAAACGAGCGACTAATTCTGAACGAAAAATTCTCGAAATCATGGCAGCTTAGTTCGTTAATTGTAGTGGTATTGTGGCAGTGACATATGGAGCTTCAGATGACTTTTTGATTTTCTCTGTGGTGAAGCAATGTTGAGTTTTTTTTTACCAGAATGCAAAATTAACGTGTTAACGCACTAACAGGTTACCGCGTTTTTTTTCTCTCAAAACTAACGGTTAACGCTTAACTATTAAAACTTTTTATTAACGCACATCCATGATCTCAACCCTCGCTCCACATACACCATCAGAGGAACAGTAAATTTTGAACCAAAAATAAGGTCATATTTTTCTTATTGAAGCCTTCGCCCTTTCCATCTTATTCTTTTGCCATTGTTATACTCTACGACAGCCCTGCCGCGGTCGCAGACGTGAGCGACGTTGTTGTCGCTAAGGGCCAGTTCTGCTATGGCACACTTCACGCCAACATAGGCCAATTGTATAAATCGGCAACACCCTGTCGCGTCGCTCTGCACAGCAACCCACCTTTTAAATCTGTCGCTCTCGCATTGCGCTGCAGAGCGACAGCGACAGTCGCATCGGCACATTTGCAGTATGTCAGATACTTCGTTGCGACGGACACGTGACGACTGTTCCTACGACGGCCAGTGCCATTGCTCCGATGCTGGTCCAACCACGATTTGTGCTAAATGTCAAGACACAACCATAACTTATACCATTGACCTAACGTCTGACACGCGCCATCACTCGCGCGATTGCAGACAAAACGTTGGATCAATAACTTGGAATTTTACTAGGGATCCTCGCATGGTGTACCCCCGGATCAGAACGCTGATGAATGTTTTCTAGTCAACTCTGGCACGACCTCTTCGAATCTTATCTCCGCTTTCGATACGGACATCTGCGAAAAAAGTTATAGACTGTCAAAATTCGTATTTCCCGCCTTTTTTTCTATCAAAAAGGAGCATTAGTGTTTGCAAAATCCGGAAACAGACCTCATGCTTGTGTTGAGCGCCTAAAACTACCCTACTGAGAAAGTTTTGGGTGAGGGCACATTTTCCGACCTTTGCACAGACTGATAGCGTTTTAGACTACGAATTTTAGGTTAGCGTTTATTTATATACTGCCTTTATTCGGGAGTGCACAAGTCCCCCTTTCCACCCGCACCCGCTGCTACAGTACTGCACCACGGCGGCACAGTCTGCCGTGACCCTCTCCCATCCAATCTCTCTCACCCCATGTGGCAGGCATCGACCTTCGTATGACCACCGTCCGATCGTCCGCATGACCGGCGATCATGATCCGAGTCTTTGAGTCTTTTTCCAAAATTTTCACCGTTTTTAGTTGTTCAGGGGTTGATATAAATTCCATCGTATAGGCTAAAGATTAGGATGTACTCGAAGCTTTGAACAATTCTTCACGCTACCAAGAAATCGAGATAACGTTTGTTCCTTCATTTTCAACAAAAAAGTTGTTTTTGAACATTATTTGTGTGTTTCGAATTGATGGTTCATCTATACATTACGATATATTCAAATTATTATCACCACAACTGAAGACTGTGGAAATTTTCGAGAAAACTCATCTTTTCTGAACATGATCGCCGGTCATGCGGACGATCGGACGGTGGTCATACCAAGGTCGATGCCTGCCACATGGGGTGGGAGAGATTGGATGAGAGAGGGCCACCACAGACCGCGCCGCCGTGGTGCAATACTATAGAAGCGAGTGCGGGTGAAAAGGGGGATTTGTGCACTCCCGAATAAAGGCATCATACCTATTACAAGGCTCTGAAAGCGCAATAAAAAATGTTGCAGATTCCACTCAAGATCCCTCCAGATGGGCTATTTGGGGCGCTGATCACGAATCTGGGGTTTATATGACGACTTCCCGAACTTTGCGACTTGATTCGTTCAGACCTTTTCATCAGGGGAAATTTGATGACAAATCGCGATGTTGGCTGATTTCCGGAGTGCTACGATAGATGTACCTCATATTGTTGCTCTGGGGATATTTGCTGCGCTAAATACTAATCGGCGATCCGTTTATCGATTTTTGATAGATTACGGTAGGTTACGTGGGTATACGATAGTTTGGTCAAAGTCTCAGATTGGGTTCAAAATTTCTCTGTGGGTGATATTTGGGACGTCGAGCATGAATTTGAGGTCCATTTTTTGATTTTAGAAATTTTAAGGCAAATAAATCCAGTTAAAATGCATTATGCCTACCGTAGCCTATAGTAACCATAGGTCTAGCGACAAACAGACCCCAGATTCGCGCTGAGCGCCCTGGATAACACCCAGCTGAAAAGTTTGCGCCAAATCCGAAATTTTTTTAAGACTCCTTAGAAACTTGCTCATGTGTACCCTTACCTTTTCACAAACCTTCAAAAACGCTCATAATTTCGTTCAGAGGTGTCGATGTGCAAAATCCGATGTCAGATCCGGAGACAGCGGACCAGAATCGACCAGAAAACATTGATCGTCTTTTAAATGGTGGGATTGGCCATGCGAGGTTCCTTAGTTAGTGCAAATCAGTTCACTGTCACTTCTACAAAGGTGCTGGCTTCAAGATTTATACATTTAAGATGAGATCAAGACACCAGGAGAGAAATGAAAGAAGAAACCACAAAAAAGGATGGAAAAACAGAGAAAACCAGCACTAGACTAATGACTCCGTCGCTGTCTCGGGCGCGACAGCGACCTATTGCCGAACGGTTTCAAGATTTGATTGTATAACTCCCATCTGCAAGCTTGCCACGCGAACGGCGCATGCGAAGCGTTCCCTCGACAGCTCTTTTCAAGATGAGAGTGCGCGTCCCGACACGATTCGTAACAAATGAGCGAACTTGTCGCGGTCGTAAACTGGAGGTATAACAATGGCCCTTGTTATGAACACATCGGTTCTACAGTTTAGCAGTCTTTACCCTACGTAATTCACTCTTTTCTGTTATTGGTGTGTTCATCATGTAGGAAGTATGGATAACATGTGAGGTTTGATTGTACTTTGGATATCTACAAACGACTTCCGTGTCCTACCGGCACGAGTATCTTTGTACTCCCAACAGAAAAGACAGTAAGTACAGCTCTGTTCCTTTCCTTTCAGATATCAGGTCACCTTTTATGTCTGAACGCGACAGAGGGTAACGGAAACGATATACTTTACTTGCGATGATTGCCTTTGACACGAATTAAGCAGAGTCATGGCTCTTCTGTCATATCCCATGGTTTATTCCCGCATAGGATGAAAGTTCTCATCATCTCTCCCTTCGGATGAAGATATTTCGAAATCTTTCAGAAACTAGAAAGAACCGTGGTTTCGAAGAATCCTCAGACAGGGAAAAAATTTCGAATTATGACGAGCACTCGATACAGTCGAGCTTTCTTTTTGAAACTCGGATGGTTGTCGTTAGGTGATCAGCGGCGAGAAAGCCGCACAGTTAAGATGTGGTGACGTCGGGGAGCATAACATAGATGTGAAGAATCTAACCAAACGCTTGGCGCAATCGCATGCTCTCGTTATTTCTGCCCCTCCCTCTTATATCACCTGAAAGGCACCGAAGATCAGATAATCGCCGAAAACCTTCTCGCCGAGTAAGAAATCTCCGAATTTTTAGGGTGGCTGTTTTCGATAGAGTTTCAAAATTTTCGAGAGAAAACGCGATTTGTTCAACGTTGTGGATTTCATTTTCAATAGAATATGAACTTCAGTGTTTGAAGAATCAGAAGATGACAGAAAATCGCGAAATAGGGATTTTTCGTAAAAGAAGATATCTAGCAGATCCTGGAGTTTCACATTGTTAGCAGAACGGAGATTATTTTGTTCTTTTTCTTTATTGTTAGGCGCTAGATCTGGACAACGAGAAAAAATTTAGTAACAGAAAAATCAAGCAAAACCCTTGAGCCAGACGTTGTTTCACCCATACCCAGGAAAAGTAATCAACTAGTGGTAGTTAGGTGAAACACAAATGCTATTTAGAAAACTATGGGAGCATGGACGTGCAAAACGCATGGTGATAAACACTACTGTTTTTCCTTCAGGGAAAGAGGATGGGCAACTGTAGTTGCGCCCACACTATAATTACTTTGAAACTGACTGCCAATTTTGACCAAATATGACATATGGTTTCAGTTTTTGATTTACTCTGACGCATGGACCAGGCGGCTGGCCGTGCGGGGTTGGCAGCCTCCCTGGAGAATAGGGTTTTGATTCGCGGGGGGATATCTACCGTGGCACCCCGTCCATTCATCAGACTAAAATTAGTACGCTAACTCCACCAATCGTTGCATGCTTTGGTGCTGAGGCGGCCAGCACCAACACGAGTGTTGCAAAGGGGTTGATGCAGGGTTCGAGGCGCCGGCGCGTTTGATGGTAGCAATGCGAGTGCTGTAGATAATCAATAATTGTGTGTATCAGCGAGTTCTCGGCTGCCCCACCCTCCTAGGTCAGGCTGACGAGGAAACGGTGTTTCTTTGCCTATCCAACCCCTTTTCAGCCCCCGCACTGCGATATTCAAACGCTCCGACGCCCCGATTCCTGCCCTCAACTCCTCAGGCAGACTGGGGCGTTGACAACAGGTTGATAAGTATGAACCGCTCCCTGTTGGCAACTCAAATCGCGCGCATTGCAGCCTGAAACCTGCCCGTTACCCAGTGACCTCCGCCTGTTGTCGAGCTGTTGAAAATGCGATGTGTCGCGTTTAGCGGCCTATTTAGCAGCAGTTAACACCCTGCAGCATTGTTTCATCTTGCTCAGGAAATTCCTCACCACGACGCACGTGGCAGTCGGCACACCGACACGTGTCGCAACTGGCATGCTGACACGCGCCGCGACCGGCATTCCAACACGTGTCGCGACCGACACACTGTCGGCACACCGACACGTGTCGCGACCGGTACATCGACACGCGTCGCGGCGAGGTCGCCCTGTCTCCTCTGAGGCCGCCACCGGATGGGCAGAGCCTCTAGTTGTTGGGTGCGGCCAATGCACCGCAAACTTGAGTAATTGAACCGGTCGCTTGCTTTTCACTTGACGCATGCCTGAAAAATGCGTCGTATACTTATTTTTTATCTATAGTGCAGAAAAGCTAGTACACACCACAAGGGACATTGAGTCCTTGGCTAGATGTGGCAAATCATGCGCAAAAGGAGAAACAACAGATAGTGACGATTTCGCTCCATCGAAGCAGTAAAGCAATTGACCCGATTTCAAGTATACGCAAGATAGAGTTGAAGCATGAAAGTAAGATGTAAACCGTTGTCTACTCCACTTCCCTCTAGCCACCGTGAAGATTATAGGTAATATGCCAGCGCGAAGTTCACTGAGGCTTTGAACAAGTGTACTGAGCAAAACTTGTTGAGATAGCGACATTAGTAAGGTCCCAAAGTTCCAATTAGAAGGACCATTTCGATAACTCAGAGTTCCCAACGCAAGTCGAAAGATGCGTGGCTCATGGCAGCAGCAATGTCGAAAAAAGTAATTTTGTTCAATCCGTGCATCATGAGGAATAGTTTTAATCATTTTACCATAGTCAGTTTTGCTGAAGGGAGTTTTCAAGTTGTTTGCCGTGATCAGTAACTGTTGAGAGAGGTGGGTGGGGAGTGCACTCTACATTGCAGTTGAAGGACGCAAAATTCTTTTTGGAGCTCATTTTCTTTTTGAACATTGCTGTTGCCTTAGGAACCGAATGTTTTGAATTCTGGAGGAAACCCTCGAATTGTTTTAGCCATTTGATTTCTCCTCATGCAAAAACGGGAAAACGGCGAAAAATCCTAGATCACACCGAGAAAAACGAGACGTGCTCGAAGTTTTGAAAACAGAAGATGCCTGACAAACTAATAATTTCTTCCCTCCTTTCGGAGTAGGAGTATTAAATGGTACCCCTGTTACAGGCTTTGCGTGCGCCTCCGTACTCGGGCATAACCTGCAATGCTTAGTCTATTAAACCAAAAGTTATGTTACTTGCGTGCTTGTGGTTTCTTCCGAAAGGCACACATGCCATATCATGTTCCGTGAATAATATTTGCATTTCCGAGACGTCAGCTTCCAGAAAAAATCTGTTCCTGATTGGAAACGGCACGTATGTGATGAGACCTCATATTTGGGCATTTGCTCTATGCCCAGTCCTCGGTCGTATCCGTGCGGCATACGATTTTCAGACGTCTGGCCAAACAGATTCCGATAGTCACGAACTGCTAGGATAAAAGCAGGGTTCTCCTTCTCAGACGCATAGTGGAGCCAGAGGTTGTCGACAAGTCTACTCTGAATGGCTTTTGCCTTGGTTATTGCTTCTTCTCAAACTCATTTCATTACCAAACTCTGTTTCAAGTAGGAAGAGGTTAGATTTCTCCACTTTAACTGCATTTCTGGGACCACTTGTCACGCATAACAGCCGGAAACCCAAACTTTCCTCATGTCCGTCTAATAATGAAAGCTCTCTTGCTGCCTAGCTATTGATACTACATTCTACCCCGAGAGGTACGGTTGAATCCAACAGAAGTATCTCAGCTGCAGAGAAGGAGTGAAGACTCAGGTATGGAAGCCTACTTTTGCAACCTACGAAGCGAGAGCAGTTGGAATGCATATTTTTATCCAGCCTACATTTTCACTTCTGATGGAATTCCAGTCCGCAGATGCAGATAGCCGCTGTGGCGACACGCATGCTACGTCTCACAAAATAGTGGTGGGACCACGTGATCACGTCATGATCATCCTGAGGCCGTACTCATTATTTTGTTAACCCTGGGTTTGTCGATTTGGGTTGTGTTACGCGCGTGCGCACACGTGCTAATTTCGGCGCTCAACCCTAGCCAAATTCGCAAAACCAGGCGAAACGCAGTAATGAATCCGGTCTCAGTAGCGTGCTGCAAAAGCAGTTGTGAGATGCGGAAGATAAACTGAGATAACTTCGCATGCAGGGACGTACGTAAAGTGTAACGCGTTACCTATACAACACCTTCCCAACAGCTAGGAGACTGAAGGTTACGAAGGACATCTGGACTTCATCAAAAGTGTCGCCAGACGCCTGTCTAGTCAGGCTTTGTTACGAATTTGAACGCAAAAAATACTTTTTATGAGCGTTGCCCATGCACAGAATTGGAGCCTGTGGCTTCGTAGTTCCGCAACTTATAAATAGGTATCAAGTTGTCATGACACAGGTATCTACGTAGATGCTGCCATCCTTCTTCTCTTGTTATCTGTTCCAAAATGCTTGTTTTACCCAATTTTCTGACGGTAGAAAGTTTTTCTGGATTTGGCTGAAATCTTGTATGTGGAGAACAGTTGGGGTGCTGAAAACGAATCTAGAGTCCGTTCGTCGGGATTCTGAGCTTTGCCAAAGTTTCAAGTAGGTGCAATGTATTTTCAGGACAAAAACGATCTAATATTTCACAAAACGTCATTTGAACATCAAATTCGTTTTGAGCACACTGAAGAACTCTCGCATTGAAATTTTTCCCCGAATCTGAGATTCATCAACTTACCGCTTACCCACCGTATTCTGCTATAAGCCGTCAAAATTGAACGGGTCTCAGATCCGACTTGTGCACATCAAAAGAACTCCAGAGAAACAGTTCGAGCCACAGCTATCGCAGCTTTCCGGAAATCGTCGAAAGCTCTGTTTTGCTCTTAGAATCCCCCTCTTAAAAAAGCTTCATATAAGTTAAATGCAGTGCTCGCGACAATCTTCACCTCCGATATAATCTGCGAGAACGATCGCTACTCAGGAATTTCTGGACAAGTTACCTGAGACTTTACCGCAAGTTGCATGATGACTTCACGCACTTTACTTCATGTTCACAAGTAACTTCAAGCAATGCTATGTGTAACCAGACAACATTTTTTATCAGGGTATCAGGCAACTTGCGCTAATAATACACGACATTGAGAGTACATAATTTGCCCCATTGCTACTTGTTACCTGACGCCCACCCGCGACGCGGTCAGCACACCGAAACACGGCTTTCTCGCGGATCATGCCCGGCCGCCAGCAGCTAGACGGGGACTACATCCGTTGCGCGGGATGAAGTACCGCATACTTGGGTAACTGAACCGACGAAGCCACCGACATCTGTGTGCTGCCTCGAGAGTGCTTCGTATACCTCCCTAGGAAACAGCCCGCTCCAGAGTAACTTACGCGTGCGATGAAATAACACAAGATGAGTCGCAGGCAACATGTTTGGAGTATTTAATTCGCATGTGACTTTATCAGAAATTCCTGTGTAGGCCCACGGTTAAAGCTGAAAAGACCAAAGATTTGAAAAAAAAGCACCAGAATTTTACGGTATTCTGAACTTTCACTTCGCTATCGTACTCACAGAGAAGCTGATCGTGGGGACAATAAAATCTTTTGTGGTCCCGTTCTTTGATATTCTCTAACCTTCGTTGCTCGTCTCTTTCCCTCAGACTCTAACCAATACAGTTTTGCTTGACAAATTTCTATTTTCGATTGGCCCATTTTTGGTCGGTCACAACTGCCAAGAACATGTTCATCCAACCTGACAACTAGTCCAGGCCAGACAATAAAGTCACTAAAAAGGGCGTTCTAACCTTTTTTTGCCATTCCTTCGTAATTTCGGTAATACATGAAAGCCAAGGCTTTGTTTTGATTTAGAAAATCGGGTACGAAGATAAGCGTGGATACTGAATTTCAGTCAGAAACCTAGAAAAATCGTCGAGCCAGTCTGAGAAACGAGATCGGCAACCCAAATATCCCCATTGGGGAAACTCGTATCTGGAACATTGATCTTAAAGGCACAGTCCAACCTGAGCATCGACTGTCTGGTTTTCTGTCTATCTTGAAAACAGTTCTACGCTGATTCCAAGGATATCTCTGAAATCGCTTAGGACCCCCTGGAAACGGAGTTATGACCCCTCAAAAATTGAGCTACGGAATCATGGTGGACGAGTTTTCCGAGGCTTGTAACTTCCGTCATTTGCAACCTATGTATGCGAGTCGAACAGAATAAGGAGAGAGGCTGAGAACGAAGGGAAGAACTGGGCTACTGATTTGAAAGCATCGCTCATCTCGCCACTGTTGAGCTCGAAAGATCGTAAAAGGGGCGTGCCAAAGTGGCTTCCGGGCGTGGGCGCCCCAGGGTGGCTTCCTCCTATATCTCGCTTATTTAGGGGGATTGAGAGTTCTCACTTGGCAGGTGTTGTTTACGGTGGGTCTACTTCACAACTGTATGAAAATCTCAGATTTCGTCCCTGAGCTTGGACTGTGCCTTTAAGCGCTTTCAGAATCGCGTAATTGATATACTCACACAGATCTTCGCTTGGAACGGAACCGGCTCCTACCAATCATAACGTCACCACCAGGAGAGCAGTCAAGGATCAAAATGCAACCGCGACTCTTGTCTGGTCACTGCAGCTCTCTCGCATTCTCTCCGGTTGCTCTCGGGACAACTGCAGTGCCGTTGCGAGAGGTTTACAGGGAGGAAGATTGGTTGCTAGTCGAGTGCAAACGTGCGTGTCACGTCACTAACGTGTACAAAAGGCGGCTTGCCTCGTACAGACGGCAGTTGACCTATCGAGGCCACTCCTGGGGCCGAATGCATCAACGTGCCGGGTTGAGGCAGGGGTAGGCCAGTCAGCCTCTTTGAAGAGCGCAGTGCGAGGGCAGTAGAACATTTGATCAATCGTGCCCAAGCTGTGTTTTTAGCCGCTCTGAATGCCCCAGCCCCATAGCTGGGGCGGCTGGGGCACAATTGAGTTTTGATTTACGAAGATCTTCAAGGACGCAGACTGCCTTGCCCCTGCCCTGACCCAGCCCGTTGATGCATTCGGCCCCTGAAGGGTGACTTCGGACTACTCTCTAGAGGATTCCCCATTCAGTAATATGGGACGTATAAAATGAAACAGTCGAAAATGAAAAAAAAACGTCCTAGTGAAAAGGTCCAGGAATGTGCAATTCTGAAAACATTAATGTACAGGTTGTCCAACGTTTTGGGCCCGTCCATGTTGAGGAGAAGCCCGCAGAACATCATTGAAGCGCGAGAAAAATCCGTTAGAAAAAAGGGTGGACTCATGCAATGAAACACTGTGTACTTCGCTCGAGCGCTGCGGATATGGGTACGCAACTCTTCAGGCGCCTCCATTATATTGATCCCTCCCCTCGAGAAAGAAGCTTCACGGGCAACTTGAAGCATAGACGGTATTCAAAGGCACAGTGCAGGCTAGACTGAATTCTGAGATTTTAATGTAGTTGTGCAGTGGAACCCTCTCGTACAACACATGTTAAATTCGAAATCCCAGTTTCTCCAAATAAACGAGATATAGGCGACCACTAACTCAGAAAAAGCAAAACAAGGTACTTGCAATATGAAGGTAACTTACTTGAATGTCTCAAGTAGCTTACATATATATATTACATGTAACATACATTTATATTACGTGTAACTTGAATTTGTATTGCATGTAAGTTACACTTATGTTGCATGTAACTTACATTTATATTTTTACCATGGGTGGCCATCACGTGACGCAGACGACACGCGACGCAGAGAGCGCGTCCCAGACCACACACTACGCAAAAAAAATGCTGCGCAGTGCCCTCCCTGCTGGTGTGGAGTGAAGTACCTCAAATTTGGGTAACTGAACCAACAGCAACGCCAGTCGTAAGCGTCACCCCGCGAGTGCGTCGTACATCTATTTTGGAAATATCTTCTCAGCCGATTTAAGTTTCTTGCGACTTATATTGTGCCATTTAAGTTACATGTAACATATGGGAGGCGCACTGCACACAATGTTCTCTCAGAGATTAAAAACAAGTTACTTGTAGCATATCTGAGCCGATGTAAATTACTTGCGACTTATCTCAGGTAATTTAAGATACATGTAACATATAGGAGACGCACCGTACGCAGTATCCCGCCGATATGTTGCATGTAATTTAAATGACCTGAAATAAGTAGCAAGTAGCTTACATCGTCTCAGATATGTTACAAGTAACTTGTTTTCGGCCTTTTATGTTACAAGTAACTTGTTTACTTTTTTCTGAGAAGAACCCGTTCCACTCAATAACTAACAAGTGCCTCACCTCTTTAGTCGATTTTTGAACTAGGAAGCAGCTCGATGGACCGATGAATTTCAACCTCGTCTTCTCTTTTCACTGCCTTTTCGGTCTGTCTCTTTTTCTGGTTTACTCACGTGGAACGACTGCGAATGACTAGAAATATGAGTTTGATACCACTCGTCTCCCGAATTTCCGCCCACAAGATGCGATTTCTATGTATTTAAATTTCACCGCCGCCCTTTTGCTGTTTGTCGATGAAGTCTGGGGTTCGCCGTGGCTGTTTCTCGGAGTTTTATTTTCCGTTACCGAACAACCCTGACTATGAAGTGCATTCTACTCGCTGCCTTGATTTTTGGTGCTGTCGTGTGTATGCCAACTCCAGCGGATGACAACTCAAAGACAAGTATGTCTGCACTTTTTTTACTTGTCCGTATTGTATATTATACTCTATACTATACAGTATACACTATATACTTACTCACGGCAAGACCCCTCTAGACGAATTCAAGGTGGAAATTCTCGAAATCCTCAGGTGCACGCTAGCGAGCTCCATAGATAACGCCCTAGGTACTATATGACATGGCCTTTTTCGCCCATCCACCGCGCGCAATCGACTTGCCGTTTTGGAGTGAGAAAACTGCAGTAAAGCCGAAATTCAGGCTTTTATGTCGCATAAGAAGATGCTGAAATAATACTGCAGGATTATACGGACACAGCCCATTCGATTTTACGGCTTCAGTAATCTTGAACAGAAACGCTACAATCGTAATCAAAACAGCTTTTATCGATACCACTGACAAATGATTCTGTTTTCATTCGAGAGTGATATTAGGCGAGGTCCTGAGGTAGGTACAATATTTCAGTGGTAGAAGAGAAAAAAATAACTTTGGCACAATACGACAAAAGATTTCAATTGAAAAGTGTAGCCGTGAGTAAGTAGGAATAGATGCGTTCAACTCATGCCGGACTTTTTGACAAAGCAAGTTACTACAGTAAAAATATAGATTCTGCTGACGACGAATTGGCGCCACTGACCGACAACCAATTGGAGCTGTGGGCTAAGGGGGGCGACATCTGAAATCATTGTTGCATGCGAGTAGAAGAAAGTGCAATAAAAACAACGATAATTCAGATGATGAGGATAGTCCGCAACAGCACACTGACGAAGGAAGAACGTCTTCACAAAATTGAAGTCTTTGCCGGCGACGGTAGGGAGGACCTAAAGGTTGGGCGTAGCATTCACTGATTGACACCTTCACCATCTCACAAAGGACTCTTTTATTTAAAAACGTGTAACTGCAGAAGGAATTCATGAGGCAAATGGAGACGTTGATCAACTACTTTGACTCGATGAATGAACGCTTGAAACTATATTCACCCAATGTAAGAATTCGCTCATCTGTTTCATGGAATTTGTGCATGATAGATCCTTCAAGATTCAAACTTCATTCAGAAAGATTTTCGATATGATGATCGAATGCAAATTCATAGAGATGTCAGCGAAAGAAGAAGAAGCAGAGGTGAGGCTTTCTGTGGTGACCAGTGGTTATTTGTCGTTGTCATGCATCTCTATTAAGATTCGGTACCTTGTGCGTGACTTTACTCATGACGAAATGGCCGAAATGAAACAACTGAGTATCTTCTCTAAAGTTAGTTCACGCGTGCATAGTCACTGAAGAGGAAGTTAGTAGTTAATCGACTACTTTCATTGATTAGGCAATGGCGCCACGCAATCCAGTTACGTTTCTGGCACTATTCGACAGCCTTAGTACACTCGAAGACTTGGTGGATGAATGAATAAGGGTAATGATCTTCAAATTCCGCGGCAATATCAATCATATCGAGATTCAGATGTATAATCTTCATCGTTGAATAAATATGAATAACGAATGTCTGATAAAACGCGTATAACACCTGGTACTCATAAGGGGCGCGATCAGGGCGTCAGACGAGTCCTCGCATGCATTCAATTTGGTCTGACGAATGCACGGAACTGTGGCGATAGATCTCCGAGATCTATCGAAACGCCGTTGGTCGGATATGTCGCAAATCTCGCACGGCCAGCTTCATTCATCAAGCCTGATCCGTTCACCAGACTAAATCTGATATGTAAATCATATCTCTTCAAACTCTTGTTAGAAACAGCACCCTTCTGAACGAACTCAAGGTGAGATTTGTCGAATTCTTCAGCAGCCCGCTTTCGCGCGCGCCCCAATTGTAACGTCCCGAGCTGTGGAACCTGCCACTCCGCGTCCATCCACCGAACGCGGCTGACTTGTCCTTCCGCGGTGAGAGGACCACAGTACACCCGAATTTCAGGCTTTCTTGTAACTTAAAATCATGTTGCAAAAAATACCGCATGGCGGGATAGACACAGTGCATTCTATTTTACGGCTTCAGTTATCTTATTCAGGGACGCTGCAATCGTAATCGTAACAGCCTCCCTTAACCGTCATCTTGGTGGTTCAAATCCACTACATCAACGGAGAGTTCCAGAGGTACAAGATCCATCGTAGGCTCCCGTCATGGTTGTCCTTTCCCGGTTACTCTCCTATTCAATCGGAAAATTTCCAAAAAAGAGCAACTGAGCGGGATTCACGAAATATACATTCCCCTCGGACTTGCACTTCACATCACTCTTAAAGTGAAACTTCCAATTAAAGAGATGGTCCGACAAAAAACGACCCGGGGCAAGTTACTGGACAGATATTTCATTGGCAGACAGAATGAACTTTGCGCAGAAGTCTAAGATATTCTGATCAAGGTGCCTCGTAACATAGGATAGATAGGAGAAGAAAGTCATGGCTCAAACCATTGGATATTTGGTGATACGAGTCAACTCGCAAATGTCTGGTGCAGTTTTGTTAGTGATGTTCCAGACAACTACACCCAATGCCTTTTCTGTGCAGAAAACGAGGGTCGCCCTTCCCAAAAAGCAGTTATCTTTCCATTACTTCTACCAATGGCATTTTCGCAAGGCTTTATAGTCCCCTAGACACAGTTCGGGCGAGAATCTTCCGGCTTTCGGAGCTCACTTGGCAACTGACAGAGGGGATGGGTGTGAAATCCCATTCATGGTGAAAACCTTGCCTTCCGTAAACACAATAGTTTGCAAAGAATAGTGAATCCTGCAACGCGAATGCTCTTTCACCACTCGTTTGTTCATTTGCGATCACACAAAAAGCATTCTCTCTCGATTAGTTTGTGTATTCATTGCTATATGTCGCAAGCGACGCAATCACTGCATCGTAAGCGCTGAGAACCATTCACCGTTTTTTCGGTTCAAATGATATTCTGGGCCCACCTAAGAACGTAGGAAGAGTTTGTACGGTTAAAACAGCTTATTCTAAAGATAAATGAGGTTGAATGTCTCCAATTCGTCAAAAGAGGCCGGCCGTCGGTCAGTCATCTGACACAATTTGCTGTCAGCCATCATATAACGTCGGCATGGATCGCGAAGAGGCTTCGCGTTCACTGTTGAAAGTTGACGCAAACTCGGTGCCATGTGCTATAACATAGGTGCACCGAGTTGGCGCCAACCTTCAACAATGCACGCGAAGTCTCTTCCCGATAAATGCCGATGTTATGTAAATGATCAATACTTGATCCAGTACAACTGAGGGGAAGTTAATGGAATATATTTCACGATTACGTGAAGAATGACTTTTCTAAACAAATCGGTCAACCTTTCCTTATCCACAAATAACTTGAAAGAATGATGAACTTCATTTGATCGTGAGATCGTTGGTCAAAACAGCGATATCTAACAATCGACTCTTTCTTTCCGAAAGTCGATTGAGATATTCTCGGTCTGGAAAAGGGTTTTCAGTGATTTGTTCGCGTTATTTCTAACGTAGCTGTTATACTGGGTACTAGAGCTCTCATTATATATGGAAAACTCGAAAAAGAAGATCAACGTGAACGATGCTTTTAACATGGGAAAAAAAGCTGCAAACCTAGCGAAGACTAGGTCATCCATATACGACCTCAAGCTTGGAAAATTCAACCAGCTATGATTCAAACCAAGACAAAGCATATTGCAAAAAAACGAGGATGAACAGTTCTCGAATAATCATGAATTCTCGATTTCTCTAGGTGGCCGTGTTTTCATTCGGGTGTAACGCGTCCGTGTACTTTTTTTACTGAGGCTAACCTCGTCGTAGGTGCGCATATATTTTGAGAAATGGTGGGGGGGGGGCAGAGGTCCAAAACAGAAGCGTTGCTTGCGTGGCCGTCACCAACGTCATCACACAGATGTCCCTCACCCTATTTAGGGAGCTGTTCCCACTATCATCTGAAAATATCAGAGCCAGAGATGCATATTTGAATTATTCTTGTAACAAATACTGTTTACTATGAAGCACCGAACATCATTCGATCCCAACAATATTGGAGTTGAATAGTTGCGACCATGCACCGACCCGCCACTTTTTCTCAATAATCACCTTTCAAAGCTCTCATAATGTTTTCCTCGGTTACTATCAACCTTGCTTCAAGAGCATCACGTTGTTTTTCGAAATATGTCTGAGCGTTCAGGAAGAAATCTTCACTTTTCTTCTGACCAGTATTATCAACAAAGAATACTAGATAACCATTTCTAGTCGAGTAACACTCTGGCATTTAGGTGACAGTTTTTTTTGACGCAGCTTAAATGTCCTCTAGACTAGTATTATCAAGAAGGATTACTAGATGACTACTTGGAGGGCAAACAACACTGTGGCATTTAAATGACAGCTTTGATGCGCAAAGTACATTTTTTACGTTGGAACGAAGGAAAATTGTCTGCGTTGACAAGACACTTATCAGAAGGTGTGGAGAAATGAGAAAAAGCCTATCCGAAAATGAGCTCTGGATAAAATTACTTGTTAAACCCTAACTGGTTGACAAGTAAAGTGGTCAAGTGAATTTCGCGTTTTTTTCTACTGGTCGATAAATGCTACAGTTTGGACCTTTTGACTACTTCGCCAGCCCGGAGGTTGACACCTTGGCAAAAGATACTTGATGCTTATGTGAGAATCGAGTTCATTTTTTTCTCGCGTCAAATTCAGTGCACGGGTGAGACTGCCGCTAGAGTACGTGGGAATGGTGTAAATATTACCCTGATTCAGAATGAATGTGACGCGAAATGAGACGAGTTTGCATCTAAAATGGTGTGAAATCGCTGCAGAATTTCGGTGACCTTCCCGCCTCGGAACCGAGGTGGGCGAAGCGGAAGGAGCTGCCAAGACCCGCTGCGAGGTGGCCAGCCCCACTGGTATTCAAAATTAACTGCCTCAGAGGGTAGTTGTTTGATGATATCTCTTCTGAATGACTTAAGTTACCCTGTTGCTCCTTAAAAAAGTCAAGGCGCTCTAACAATCTGACGCGCTTATTTCTCCTCTCTAGCCAAGGAGTCAATCAGAGCTGACAGAGTCTACTCACAAGGGAAGTACACAAAGCGTATGTCGGGTCTGCGGACATGAATTGTATCGCCAGTATCTCTTGATCATATATAGCAAAACTCTGCAGTACCCCGCCTTGAGCAGCAGGCTCCAAATAGTTATAATTTTTTTTATATTTGGGAAGTTTTGCGAAAAGGCATAACCCACACAGACGAATCTTGAGTAAAATCTGAGACCTTGTTCAAACTACCGTATACCCTTCGTAATCCACCGTAATCTGTAGAAAATCGATGAACGGGCCTCAGATTTCAAGCCGAAAACTTTGATAAGCTACAAATAAACCTGGGATTCGTGATAAGCACCCCAGAATACCTCTGAGAGGTTTTCAAGTCAGATCTAGAACATTTTTTGAAGCGCTTTCCGATCTTCTGATCAATTTAAGTAACCGCTGGACCGTAAACCCGTTGTAAAAGTCTGTAGCGCTATCAGTCGGCACAATGTTCGGGCATTGTGCTCCACCCAAAACCTCAGAGTGGTTGTTCTGGGCGCTGAACACGACTATGAGGTCCGTTTCCAGATTTCTGAAAGTTTATTGGGCGTTTTGGAAGGTTACGAAAAGCACAAGAAACGACCGTTCTAAGCTTATAACTTCTCGGGACCATCGGCTCAGAACGGGGTACTGTTTTTAGTTTCACTACAGTTGCCCAGGAGATACTAACAACACAATCAGTTTCCGCAGATCCAACCTATGTTTTGTATACTTCCCTTGAGCCATGTTTCAACAGCTTCAGCATTCTTGACTTCCAAAATCCACCTAGCTGCTCCATTAGTGTCTCTCTCGTTCTTGCGGTATGCAGTATGCTTCGTTATTATGGGCGCGCAGATATTTATGTGCCTGACGAGAAAAAGTTGGATTTTGACGATCAAACATGTAAACATGGTCTCGTGAGTCACTACGAAGACTAAGCAGTATCTAGATTCCAATCAAGGATGCGCGGAATTTTCCGTTTTTTGTTTTCTGCCCGTTTTTGGCCATTTTTCTGTTTTCTGTAAAAACAGGCGAAATTTGGTAGAGAACAGAAAACAAATCATTAATCATTATTTGTGACAATTTAACTGCAGTGACAGAAGGCAGGGGCCCAGAAGCGGTAAGCCCATAGGCTTAGGATGCCTTACCCGCATCCTCTGCAGCTTAATATATTAAATACGTCTATCTCGGCATGGTGATTACCCGAGCTGGTGTTTAGTACTGGCAGGAGGCGCTGCTGTTCGCTGTAGGGGGTCGTGTCGAGTTCGATCCTTGCTCAAAGTCAACCAAACATACTATCCTTGCGGGGTTCTCGCATTCGTAACAGATTAATTTTGAGAGACGAAGACAGTGAGTGGAGAGCCGGCTTACCACGTCAGCCACTTAATGGGTCTAAAAAACCTCCAAGCCTCTGCGAAGTAGACCTCGAACGCGCAGTGTATCCCAACAGGGACTGAGAAAGCCGAGGCTTTATCTTTATCTTATAGTGGTTACTTTTAGCCAGATGTTTATCGTTGATGACTCTTTCGGAAGGTATGCGTTATAGTCAAATGACGCGAAACCCACAATGTTACTGTATGAACCGGGAGTGAGATATTATTACTTCTTAACGCCGCTATCTCTCCCGCATGCACTCGGCGTTCAACTATGGATACTTTCTACACGTAGGCAGAAACTGAGAATACGCAGTGCTATCGCTTTGGTAGAGTGGGTGAAGTTTTGCCCTAAGTGTGCTTGTAGAGCGGAATCCAAATGTGTTCTACACTCATACCTGAGCAAGATGATAATTATCAGGATGAGTCATAAGTTCTTGGAATTTTTCAAGAATTCATATTAATTCGCGCGCGAATAGATCAAATGCCACTCGTGCGCGGTTGTTTGCTAGGTAGATCAAACCTCGTTAATCAATGCCTGCCAGCCCTCGAAACGAAATTCGTGGCTCAGTAAAATGTCGGAAAAAGAGCACGCTCGCGTACTGATTCTTCACTACTTCAAAAAAAGTTTCACAGCTGCTCAAACTGTTAAGGAAATAAGGGCCAACGAAGAAAGGTATCGAATTGCTGCCAGTACTGTGTACAACTGGTATCAAAAGTTTCGCTCCGGCAGCTGCTTTCTGAAGGACAAGCCGAGATGTGGAAGGCCACGAATTCACGACCCCACGTTGGCGGCGAATAAGCTGAAGAAAAACCCACACCTTCACAGCAGAGGTCTCGCCCAGCTTACAGGGAGTTCGCAGTGGACCGCAGTTCGCCAGCTACACAATATGGGACTGAAACCGAAAAAGCCGTCCGTGATTCCTCACACTTTATCCGACACCGACAGGAATCGCAGGATGGCCATTTGTCAAGAACTACCTAAACGGCACCACAAAGGAAGTTTTTTTGGTCGCATCATTACATGTGTGGAGAAGTGGTGCTACTATAACAATCCTGACCTGTCTGTGCAATGGGTGAAGCCCTTTGAGTCGCCAGATCCTGTGCAACGTCGAGATATCCACGGAAAAAAGAGTCTATTGACCGTTTTTTGGTCCACTGATGGAGCTGTGTACTGGAAATTACTTCCGCCAGGAAAGACTATAGATGCTGATTACGTCTGCCAAGAACTAGAGGAAATGGTCACCAACGCGGAGAAAAATGGACGAAAACGTGACCAGATCCTACTGCTCTGGGACAACTGCCGCCCACACATAGCGAAAAAAACTCAAGAAAAATTGAGGGAGCTGCAGCTGGAAACTCTTCCTCCTCCAGCCTACAGTCCAGATATTGCTCCATCGGACTACCATTTATTCAGAAGCCTCAAACACTGGTTAAAAGGAAAACAGCTTAAGTCCGAAGAGCACTTGAGGACCGAGTTGGACGCTTTTTTTGCATTAAGCAGCGCTTATTCTACGACTACGGTGTTCGAAGTCTCGCTCGTCGTTGGCGGAAAGTTGTTCGTTGTAATGCCTCTTACTCTGAATAAATTTGTTACCTTGTGTTTAAGAAAAAATTAAAAATAAAAAATTCCAACTCAATTCCAATATGACTCACCCTAATAATTTATATAAGAAGAAGGGCAATGAAATCGGTTTTAGGGCCATGACTTAGGGGATGAAACGGTCATTAGTTATGAGCGACACCACCATAGTGGAGCTTGCTGCGCGTCAGGTCATTTATAATCGATCGGCACATCCGCGGGGCATGCGTTTGACTTTCGGGCCTTGAGGAGTAGTACAGTGATCAAACCAGCAGAATTCGTCAAAACTTGTACAAGAGGGTAGGGCAAGCCTGCTCCGACTAAATCTATATACTAGCTGCACATATTGGACTGAGATCAAGTACCGTATTTCCTCTAATAGAAGTACACCTCTAATAGAAGTACACCTAAAAGGGAAGGCTGAGCATTAGAAGTACACACTCTATTTGAAGTACACCTCTATTAGAAGTACATGTAGAATAGAGGTCTGAGTGTTAGAAGTACACCCTCTATTTGAAGTACACCTCTTTTAGAGATACACCTCTTTTTGGAATGGACCCCCGGTACTCGGGTAAGTGTTTGGCAATCCGAATGCGGCATTTGAGAGAGACCAGTTTGCACGAGATGTTTTTTTAATGTTGTGAGGTTCAAATGTTCACAAAAAAACTATCGGTCACCCTTTTCTCGGTGAAAGATTGCTTGTATGGGACAACCTCCGATGAAACTTCAGCGAACTCCAAATGACCAAGATAAAACAGAGCTGAGACTTGATATTGATGTTATCGACGACGAATGTATGGAGTTCATTTGAGTAATTTGCAAGAATTTTGATTCGATTGGGTTTTAATCACTCAAAGTTGACGTGTTTTGGCCCAAGACGTTGACTCTAAAGGCAGCATACTCGCTCGCAAAAGTTGTTGAGACAGCTAAATGCATTAGTGGGGTCGTACGGGCCCTAGAAGAGCCCTCACGGAATTGGAAGCCCCAGAAACGAGTTAAAATGACCGTATTTGAGCCGTATTGAGTCACAAAATGATCCTTTCTCCGCCCATCGATACGGACTCCTCCCCACAATACTGTGCTTATCTGGGTCAAAGTCCGGTCCGCAATTGCGTCTCGACACGCCTTGCGGCCGCACGCGCTCGAGTCAGTCGGGTTTCCAGCGCCGAAGCCGACTCGATGTGGCTTTTTTATACAATTTTCTCCAAGTTTTCTTAGTTTCCGGTCTCCGAAACCCACGTAGAGTCAGCAGATCGACGGCTGCGGCTCTGGATGCTCTTCTGACTCGGGAGCGTGCGGCCGCAAAGCGTGTCGAGACGCAATTGCGGACCGGAATTTGGCCCAGATAAGCACAGTACAAATGTTCAATGCTCGATTACGATGACTTTGGCTCATTTTTTACGCTTCTAACGTCGTGAGCATTCCAGAAAGGGCCGTATGAGTACATTAGCGTCGTTATACCAACACATTTGTCGCTAGCTCCGCTATTTCAGCCAATGCGATACAACTCGTCCACTTCCGGGCCAATATAGAACGAACCGATATATCTTCATTTCAGTCAATTTTTTTAGGTTTTCTCGTTATTTCTGAACATTAACAACTTCAGACCTTCGATTCACTCCATAAAATTGATATCATTTTTGAGCGTGTATGCTGCCTTTAACGGTCTTTGAAAAGCCAAATTTCCCCAGCGTTATGAAGATCGGATCATCCATGTAGAGGGATTGTTTCTGAAACGCGGAAATCAGTAACCATCAATTGTCGACTTCACATACTGTGGATTGTGGACGCAAAGAACTCGCCTCTGGAAGAGCTGTTATAAAGTCGTTCAAGAACCGCGCTTTTTCAATCGCTCTGGACGTCTCCAAAGGCGATCAGTTAAATTGTTTTCAAGTCCAAAAAGGCGGTTCCGATTGGTCCCTCTCTTTCCCATAAAGGACGTCTCAACAAAATCGATACTAGACTTATAAAAGTTCTGGAAGAAATTGACTTGGAGAGCGTGTGAATAATGTTTTTGAAAATATGGTATCAGTGATTGTGAAAGCCCCAATTCGACTTGGCCTAAGGCCGGGATCATACTTCCAGCGACGAGCGACGCGACGCAATGTATATCATAAATATCGACCGAAAAACGGTATGGCTGATATGCACTGTCGCTGGTCGCGGGAGGTATGATCGCGGCCTAAATGGCTATGTTTTCGGGGTTGCGGTCTGAAATTTCAATACATACAAATTCTCGGTTCACATACTGGAAATCTCTGGAAGTGCGAACAGCTCAGCATAAGAAATTCAAAAAATTGCCCCTATTAATAAAAGTACACCCTCTATTAGAAATACACCTCTAATAGAAGTACATCCAAAAGAGAGAGCTGAGAATTAGAAGTACAACCTCTATTTGAAGTACACCTCTAATAGAAGTACGTATAAAAGGGGCCTGAGTATTAGAAGTACATGTACTTCTAAAAGAGGAAATACGGTAATTGAGTGTCACTGCCTTGGGTTAAGGATAGTTAGAAGACCATTTAATAACTTTAATCTACCTTATTTGGCGCCTACTCTCCTTTCTCCGGCCAACTGTTGGCTTCGGAGTACCAGGTTGTTCAATAAGTTTTGTCGTTCTAAAAGAGACGGCGTTGCTACTATCCCAAAATTTTTCTGTTTTGTTGGTACAGTCTTCACATGAACGCATGTGAAGTTTTATTTCAATCTGTCAATTCATTCTTTGTTTACAAGCCATTTTGTGTTGCCGTGTCACAGCAATGGAAAAAAATGAATATCGTGCAGTGATAAAATTCTTATTTTTGGAAGGTTCCACCAGCGGTCTTGCAGAATGCGCAGCGCATAAAACGTTCGTTTTCCCATTGAAGTCTTCCTTGCGCGAATTTTCTCGGTGGACACGTAGGCGTACTTTGTATGTCCTGTATTATTTGCTTGAAGTTGTTCTGAGCTTAACGCATTCGCTGGATTTCTCGCTCAATTTCTATCTTGCGCGCTTCCACGTCTCCAATCGGTACATCTGCCTGATCAACTTTTTCCCTTTCTTCCTCGAGGTCGTCATCGTCCATCTCGTCTGGACTATCGATCTGTTCCACGAATTCGAAATTCTGAGCTATCAAACCTTCCTCCTGCTGCAACATCGGGATGTCCTCCACCCTTGGGTAGGGATCGGGCGCACTGCATTTTGGCTCTTTCTGGATAACCGTGTTCTTTATCATCATCTGCAAGCGCTCGAGTGATAGTTTTACTTCATGCTCGAAGGTTGTTGATCCTCTGTCTTTTTCTTCAACGATGGAATTGCGCATGTCCTGTAGCGATAGGCGGTATTCTTCAAGCAATTGCAACTGTTCCGCTATTGCCGTCTCGATGATCTTGAAGTTTGTCAGAAGAGGTGCACCGTCACTATTGGGCTGTTCGCGTTCCATCCACGATTCCCAGAGAAGTGGAGGAGGCGCAACCGAGAGGGCGCGTATCTGACATCGTATGAAGAGAAATTCTAGGCGCATTCTGTCGCATTGGGCTTCAAGCAGCTCCAATTGATGAAGACGAGTTTGCCATGACCCTTCCGTGCTTCGGAGCATTCGAATACGCTCATCCAATAATGTCATCCTCTTCGTAGTTTCCTAGAAATCTTGACATCTATGAATCATGTTGTCGTGTATTGTGTGTGGTTCGGGGAGCACTGGTATAGCGCAGCGTAAAGTCTTGAATTCTTCTTTCGCCTCAGCTTAGCGCTCACGGCTCTCAAGAAGTTGTTGCTTAAGAGCGCGGTTTTCGTTTTTCGCATCTGTCAGGAGACGCTGCAGGTCGCTCGGAAGTGCCATTATCTGAAAAAAATGAAGGGAGGAATGAGTTTCGCATTTTCCCTTGGACCGCAAGTCGACTTTGGCGCGTTTCGATTTTCGTTTTCTTTAGCGCATGAGTACAGGCGCACCTATTAAATGATAATATCAAATATAAAAGATATAAAATGTCGGCGCTCTTTCGATGCATTCTTGAACTTGCGCTTCTTGTTGCTCATCAAGTGAGTCGATTAAAGAATCGGCCATGACCGTGAAGGCGCCGAGGGTATCAAGAACTAATCTAGATGTGGACTGAAGCCGTAAAACCAGGCAGTGAATGCGTTGGGATACGGCGCGATCGCAAAGGTCAACCCCACCAAGTCTGATATCAATTTCGTTCTCGCACAATATTGTTCTCAGTTGATTGTAATACCTCGTTAGAAGTGCTTTTTGGGACTTGAGAGGTGTAGGCCCTGCCATAACGTAGAGATTGCGCAAAGAGGATCACAGCACAGTAAGAGAGAAAAAAATAAAGAAGACAAGTCAAATATCATATTTTCTTTTCGAAACCAAGCGCCGTCGACGAAATTCAAATGAGACAGTCGAAATTCCAATTGCGCCAGCGCCGAAGTTGCAAAAGAGTGAGAAGACGATTTTCGAAATCGGTACCTGTTTGTGTTCCTGGTCCGACGAGGAGCGATGCACCATAAATCGGTTTATTTCGATGTCTCTCCATATGTTGAACGAACAGTTTCTCACTTTTGCTACGCCTGTCAACAACAGAACATTGCTTCGTGTTGTGTAGTCGCGTTGCCTTCCGCGCGCAACTACTGAACTCTCTCTCATCGCCGAGAGAACTGTGCCCTCCTGTTCTGCCATGTATGTCCTTCACTACTGATTTAGAAGTCGAAGTCGCGGCGATAGAAGATTTTACTAAATGCGCTTGAGCGCTCGCTGACTTCATTTGTTGTTGTTTCCCCGTTCTTGGAGAGCTGCGCGGGGTCGGCTGATTGTTTGGTAAAACTGGCGCCGATGAGCTTGCACGATACGCCGCCGTCGGCCGCGATGGAATGTTGTTGCTTCTCTGATTGCGCTGAGTACAGAGAGTGTGATGATGTTTCTTCTCGTTGCATAGGTTGCACCCTCTTTTGGTGCATTCTTGCAAAAGTGCCCAATTACTCCATAGTTGAGACATCGGTTTGCTTCCCGAAGTATCTTCCTTCTATCTTCTATTGTAGCGTATTTTTTGGCAGGTCACGCCTTTGTGACCCGTGCTATCACAAAAGATGCAATTTAGCAACTCTCTTGTTGTTTTGCGAGGACCGTACTCTGGGTTTTGGTTGAAAGGACGGCGAGCCTTTGCTCCCGTATTTTCGCTCACCATTTCATCTATTCGTTCTTCCATGGCAATGATTTTGTCCAAATCTGATAGAATATCCTTAACATCCCACGTGAATGCCTCTAGACCAGACTCCATTCGAAGCTCCAATACCTTTCTTTGCAGCGCCGGAGAGAACTTCAAAATTATTAACTGGTTTATGAAGGACCCAATTAAGTGCACATCATTCTTTTCGAGTTGAGTCGCGATTGGCATGATGTGTTCCAAAAGATGACGTTGGTCGCATAGCATAGCGCTAGCTGCTTTTGATTTCTCTAGGCGTGTTTGCAAACATGCGACAAACTTTGCCTTGTCCCCGTATTTGGTGCGAAGAAGATCAACCGCTTGTTCGTTTAGTTTTCCTCGGAAACCGGATATCGGCGCACTGTCTCTCGCGCCTCACCACTCGAAGCTGTCAAAAAAAATTGAATTTTCGTAACTTTGATATCGGTTGAGAGTGAACATTTGCGGAAAATAACGCCCAAAAATTCTGGAACTCCCATATTTTCCCGCCAAAGGTTGGTATGGGGATAGCCGGCAAATTAGGCCCCTGTAGTACAAGGTTATCTTAAATAAATGACGGATCACTCATGCTATTTCCCTGCTCTTGCAATAGTGCTTGCTCTCTGGCGCTCATACGACCACATTCTAGTTTAATCGCCACTTCTTGCGCTTGATCTAACAAGGTCTGCGCTGTTTCGATGTATTCTTGAACTTGCGCTTCTTGTTGCTCATCAAGTGAGTCGATTAAAGAATCGGTCATGACCGTGAAGGCGCCGAGGGTATCGAGAACTAATCTAGATGTGGACTGAAGCCGTAAAACTAGGCAGTGAATGCGTAGGGATACGGCGCGTTCGCAAAGGTCAACCCCACCAAGCCTGATATCATATTCGTTCTCGCACAATATTGTTCTCAGTTGATTGCAATATCTCGTTAGAAGTGCTTTTTGGGACTTGAGAGATGTAGGCCCTGCCATAACGTCGATATTGCGCAGAGATGATCACAGCACTGTAAGAGAGAAAAAAATAAAGAGGACAAGTCAAATATGATATTTTCTTCTCGAAACCGAGCGCCGTTGACAAAATTCACATGAAACAGTCGAAATTCCAATTGCGCCAGCGCCGAAGTTGCAAAAGAGTGAGAAAATGGTATTGGAAATCGGTACCTGTTTGTGGTCCTGGTCCGACGAGGAGCGATGCACCATAAATTGGTTGTTCTAGGAATACCAATATTTATAGCTGCCACTTTGTATCTGCCACGCGGATTTTCCTTGTACCACTGCATCTGATCCAAACACTTTATAATCTCAAAATTGGGTAATTAAACCCGAATGATATACATGCTATGTGGAGGTATATGTTATGACTTGAGGAGGTATATGTTTACATGCAGGGCAGGCTTAAACTTTTTAAGCCTAAAGTACACCGCTTCACCAAACATATTTACATACGGTTCGTTCAAGAGTATGGCTGGTGCAAAATTATTGGCTTTCTAGATGTGTTTTAGTTCTGGTTTTATACCATTATTGTAGTTTTTTTTCATCACACGCTTGTCTTTTACAGCGTAATAAATGAAATGAAATGAAATGCAAAATAAGAAAACCTGGATAAATGGTGCTCAAAGGGAGCATACACTCTCGTAAACGTAATTTAGATAACTGCGGGATTAGAAGGGTATGACACGGAACACAACGCCCACGCGTTTTGAAGCGTCATAGACCACCCGCAATGACGCTACGCGAGCGAGAAGTTGGCCCCACCCTGTATCTGCCCGCCCCTGTACTTGCTGTTCTCCTCCAAAACAGGGGTGCTGGGCCATTTCCACCGTCAGCGACGATTGTGGGGGGTGAAATAGGTACAATAGGTAAGCCATACACATTGACGACGGTGGAAATGGCCCAGCATCCTTGTTTTATAGGAGGACGCAGCTACAGGGGGCGGGCAAATACAGGGGCGGGGCCAACTTCGCGCTCGTGTAGTGTCATCGTGGGTCGTTTTTGACGCTTCAAAATGCGTGGGCGTTGTGTTCGGTGCCATACCATTCTAGTGTCGTAGTTATCTCAATTACGTTTACGAACGTGTATGCTGCCTTTAACATATTAACCTATCACACAGCGCCCATGAGACACCGAGAAAACAGGCACATAATATCTCCCCGCAATCTCTGTCCCCCTTTATAGCCGCTTTCCTACATTTCTAAACATACAAGATTCTCATATCATAAAAAAAAACAACAAATGATCACGAGATCGTCGCTACGATAAGAAGAGTAGAAAGATGGTATGCTGAGTTTAAACGTGGTCGTACAAGCATTGAAGACGATCCACGTGAAGGAAGTCCAACAAGCGCATCAACACAGAAATCATACCCAAAATACAGGATATGGTTTTGCAAGATCGTCGATTGACTGAGAGAGATATAGTAGAGGTTTTACACATCTCATTAGGTAGTGTGAGCCATATTTCAAATGAAATTTTGGGTTTCAGAAATCTGTGTGCACAATGGGTGCCGCTTTCTCTAACAATGGAACAAGAACACATTCGAATGCGACTTTTTCAGCAACATTTTGAGCGTTCCAAAAAAAGACAAAGTGGATTTTATGCATCGATTCATCCCTATAGATGAGACTTGGGTCGATCACCATGATCCTGAATCGTAACAGGAGGCTACTCTGAGAGAACTGCCCGCAATCGTACCGCAATCGTACCGCAATCGTGCCTCTGCGGCGCCGGCCGGCACCGCAGAGGCACTATTGCGGTACGATTGCGGTACGATTGCGGCCAGCCACGACCTTGCCGCAATAGCCCCGCAATCGTACCGCAATAGCGCCTTCGTCTCAGCTTTGGCGCTCCTGCTGAGCCTATAATTTTGTTTCCAAGCCATTTCTGCTATCACCAAGTCATTATTGGCTACGTCTTCTTGATTCTTACGTAATCTCTACTGAATAAAGTATATTCCGCGGCCCATAGATTTAATTCACTTTCAGTAGCAATATCCACACACTAGACGCCAAAGAATCGGCTGCCTAAACCACGAATACGTGCTATGTAGTTACGTTGGCACTATAGTTCACGAGAAAGCACAGCTACATGGTATTACATGCAGCTATTTGTTCCTACATATCTATTCTCCGATGAACTTGTGTCTATTTTGAAAGCCTATTTACTTTTGGTATGGAACGATTACACTCAATTTTTTGTCACAGTAGAATTAATAAAATTTGTATTGCTTCCACAGAGTAATTCAGGTTTATCCGAATGAGACTGCTTGCCCACGCGGCCGGTGGGCATGTTGACCGGCCGCCGCGAAGGTTTTTTGGATTCGTGAATAGATTACCACGAATATCAGCCCAATTGGGAACAATATTCCAGTTAGCTGCCTCTCAGTCGTCGGTCAGCTCTCTGAAAAATGCCTTCGTGAGGCCTAGTGCATACTTCCAGCAACCAGCGACGCGGTGGGTGTCGTCTCAAAGTGAGAAAATTTTTGGTAAGGGACCAGAGAGTGTTGGGGTCGAAAGACGCTTCAGTTGCCCACTTTTCCCATTTTTTCCCTTGGATAGCGGCGGTATTGTACTTCAATTAGAGGTGTACTTCTAATAGGAGGTGTACTTCTACCATTTCGACAAACAGATCCCAGATTCGTTTTCGGCACCCTAGAATACCCTTACATACAAGTTTTGAGCAAATCCGATTTCTTTTTCAAAACATCCCAAATACCTCCTGATATCCCTTACCTTATCGTGAAATTTTAGCAAAGCTCATAACTCAGTGGGGTCATCGTATCTGCGCGTGAAGAAAGCCACCCTCACTGCCAGGTCCACGATGTCATTTGAACGGGGAATGGCTAAAATTTTACTGAAGTCTTAGATATGCTTGTAACTCGTATTGTTTTCGGAAATTTCGCGACTTTTCCTAGCGTCTGTTTTATACGACGTACTCAATGAATGAATGAATGAATGAACTTTTTGGAACCAGCAGCTTGGGGCGTGGTACTGCAAAGTTTTACTATAGATGTACGAGAGATACTGGCATTACGTTTCGTTTCCGCAGATCCGATCTACGCTTTGTAAACTTCGCTAGTAAGATGGTCATTCGTTTCTCAAAATCCAATTTAAAGGCAGTGCTCACGATGAGAAAATTGCCCGTTTTTCGCAGAAAAGTAAGCTTTGTGTCCTTCTGAGAATAGTAGGGATGGAAGTAATTCGAAAAACGGCCAGGAATCGTGTGAAAACCTCGTGAACCAGTCGACCCATTGGATCACCCCGCCCAAGCCATATGGCAGTTGTCCATAGTTTCTAGTACTAAAGGAACTGTTGCCGCATTTTTGAGTACTCTTTATTCCGGGAAATTGTAAGATCCAAACATGAGCATTCAACTTCCTTATTTTTTCAAGAGTTTCAAGTACACGAAACAGAAAACAAAGTCACTTACCTAACAATTTCAAAGCTCAAAACAATTTGCGACGTTTAGTCTGACGTTTTGTCTGCAGGGCGCAAAACACACCAACAGGCGTAAATACATGATTTTTTTTAAAAGAACGTTTTTATTCGGCTTTCAAAAGTTCTATAGGGACGTTTCCCAATTATCCTCTACATCGAGAACTTGCTTACTGAAAAACATAGAAAACTAGAATACGGCTTTCTATCGTGGACACAGCCTCTAAAAAGGTCAGAAAAAAATCCGCTTATACCTGGAAACACACGCGAGAGAACTATGGGACCTCGGCTTCACACAGAATGCGCATATTATAGAACTCAGGTTTGTGAATTCAGGGAAGTGTGGTCGAATGTGCTCAAAAAACTCAAAAGTTCAAAACTCAAAAAGCTTCTTGAAGGCACAGTCCAACCTCAGGGGAAAAATTTGATATTATAGTCCGCACACCGTGAATAGCAACCCTGCCAAGCGCGAGATCTCAATTCGCTCAAATTAGTGAGAAACTACAGGGAAAATGTCGACCCCGCCCACGATACCCCCAAAACCCTAACCGCGCACACCATCCCTGAAAGGAAACCCAGAGTTCTGCTATTGTACATTTTGCCTTTGAGCATTGCCATACAAACCGACTTTTCCGTTCACGAAGATTTTAGTTCTCTATTTGGAGGAAAACGCCTAATTAAGTTTTTAGGGTATTAGGGGCGGAGCCGACCTTTTACCTGTAGTTTCTCACTTATTTGATGGAATTGAGATCGCGCGCTTAGCAGGGTTGGTATTCACGGTGGGCGGATTTTAATATCAAATTCTACCCCTGATGTTGGACTGAGACTTTAAGCTCAACAAATTATTCTAAACTTTCACGAGAAAAAATGATTCAAAACTTTGTCAACATAAACCCTTATAAGACTGAGGAGGATTGATGTGTCAATGTTTCCCTAAGAGAGGTAAGGATTTTTGAGAAAAGCAAGAGACACGCTTTCGTTCCAGCAGAACTGAAAGACGAAGACGAGTGAATGAGAAGCGTGGCAAGCCGGGTTGAGTGAATCGATGAATGGCAAGGCTGGTTTCAGCAGCACTGTAATTTTGCCGCAGTAGCTCCGCAATAGTACCGCAATCATTGCGGCGCTATTGCGGTATTTGACACAAGTGCGAGCCCACTGCATCGTCATTGCGGTACGACTGCGGAACTATGGGGACTGCGGCACGATTGCGGTACTACAGCGGCCAGTTCTCTCAGAGTAAGGAGTGGTGCGAACCTTGTTGTTCGGCTTCGAAACGAGCTCGTGCCCGGAAATCGGCCAAGAAGCTTATGGCATCAGTTTTTTGGGATGCGAAGGGAATTTCGAATTTGGATTACTTGCAAACTGGTAAAACAATTAATTCTGAACATTATTGCAACCTTTTGAACAAGTTGAAGCAAAAATTGGTGGAAAAGACCCGGTTTGCAGAAGAAAAAAATCCTTCTTAAGAGCAATGCACAGTTTCACAAGAGCATTTGGACAATGGCTAAAATTCATGAATTAAAGTCCGAATTGTAGAAGCATCCACCGCATTCACCAAATTTGGCCCCAGCGGCTTCCATTTGTTTCCAGAACTCAAAAAGTTTAGTCGTAGCAAGCGTTTTCCATCAAACGAAGAGGTCATAACGGCTGTTGAAGCGTATTTTGCAGACCTTCCGGATTTTCACTTCAGGGATGGGATCCACAGATTGGAGGATCGTTGGAGTAGTGTATTAATGTTCAGGGAGATGACACTGAATAATAAGTGCAATTTGAACCATAAAATTGTGTTCTTCTTATCGAACGACAGAGCTTATTGAACAACCTGGTATCGTGGAAAAGAAGCATTTATTACGGAAAAATGTATACAAATTTTAGTGCTGTGAAAAATTTTAAATTTTTTCTTCTGAACACTGTTTATTTATTTTTGAAAAATTTTCTTTTTTCTGTCCGTTCTTGAAGATTTTCTTCCATTTCCTGATTTCTGTTAGACTGGATTTTCTGTTCCCCGTTTTCTGTTTCCAAAAAAATTTTTTCCGCACATCCCTGATTCCAATATGTTCGCTACCCCACGAACACATGCCCGAGGTCGATTCTTGATGACGTTTCAGAATACTCGCAGATAGTAGCCATCACGGAAACTCAGGCTCTCTTCAATTTAACTTTTAATGAGCTGAGCTTGATGTGTTCAGCTTTGCAGACGTTGAATGTTCTAGAGCAAGGTTTTTATGCAGCTCGGGAAACAACCTTTTAGAGATGGAGCAGCTGAAATCAATCGGGAGCATCTCGAGAGGTATTTTAATTAGGCGATGGTGGTTTTTGGGCGAAAAACGGTGTAGCTCAAACGAGTGATGACCACTGAGCATCCAATCAAGTCACCATGCAATCAAGTCACAAGAGCAAGCAGACAACTGATATCTTATCAAAAACTTTTTTCCAGAAAAAGGGGCTTTCAAGCAAATGGAGAATATTTCACGTAGCATATGCCTTTAAAAGGCCATGACATAGTGGCTTGTTAGCAAGTTTTCGAGATGACCACCCCCATCCTTGCACTTCTGGTGGTAAGTCTATAGAACTCCCTATTTTGAAAGCACCTCTCTATGTACAGGGTAGAATGGTTCGCTTTCAGCTTCTTCCATGTGCTCTGGGAGACCTGTATGATCCCCAATTTGGTGAGATTTCTCTTTAAGCCTTATAATTGAGGAACACCGCCGGAACGAAAGGCTCTTTTTTGCTATGCTTCCACAAAGTAATGTGAGTAAGAAAGGAATTTCAGCTTGCGGACCTTCGGAGCACTACAGTACGACAACGCGCATGAAAATACTCAATTATCACAATGACATAAGGACGAGAATAGCAAATGGTACAGCATTCAAACGCGGCGGCAAGCTAGTTGGATCAACGACAATGAATCAATTGGTGAGTTGGTGAGGAAGCATACGAAAACGCACCAGGGATATAGGCGTTTCAGCAAGAGCGGATCAGTGGAGCTATTGATGACTTATGGTTGGGTCCGTAGTTAGTTCGCCTCTCAGAGGGAAAAAATTAAAATCTCACTCGCGACTGGCGCAGTGGTCGCGTGCGCCGGCCGACTCAGGTCGAGAGAAGAGCGCAGCTGATCAGCGCACTATACCGCCAACCGCCGGTGAGATTCCAACGTTTCTTCTTAAAGATGCAAGCCACGGATCTAATTGTATTATATTTTCATTACCTATGGTGGACTCTCCATTCGCGAACCTAATGTTACTTATGACTTGCATTTTTCTTTTTCTGCTGAGTCTGCAGAAAAAACGGAAAAAAAATTTATTTCACGCTGGAGCACCGAGCTACTTATTGCGGCACCAGACAATTTCACAGAATCCTGTTTTTGAAGTTCTACCGTCGTAGTAGATGAATAAGTGCTTTCAGTCATACAGCTGCGAACTGGAGACTATGGCCCAGATCAATACAATTAGCTGCCAAAGAGTTTACGAACCAGAAGACGTTTCCATGAATTACTTCGTGTGAGCAGAAAAATCAATTCATGTGATATCAGAATGCTCGTGAAGTAGATTAACATGCAGGGTCCATGGTTTACCTGAAGACGCGAATGAGCATGCTCTGTGGGCGGTCCGCATGTGGAACGAGCCGATACTCAGTTTTGGATTGGGGAAAGATGGGAACTACACTGATTCACGCATAGAATCATTTGCAAACGTAAGATTTACGCGAAAGTAGCATTGTTTAATGCTTGTTTTTAGCATGCGAGCGTTGAGTACGTTTCCGTTTCAGATTGCATATTCCAAATCTACAGAAGTAGGATGCTCTTACAACTTCTGTAAAGCAACAACTCAGAGGCCATCTGGAATCGCCGTGGCTTGCGTTTACAGTCTAGTGTCAGTCATTGTGGAATCCAACTCACTGATGTGAACGCAAAGAAGTGACACCCGCCAAGCTGTCTAAGGCTGCGTCGGTAGCTAGCAATCAGAAGCAAGCGTTTTGTATTTACTAAGTTGGCGCACGTCGCTAAATCACTAAAGCCTGTAGCGTGCTTAAGGATGGAGAGAGTACACGGCGGTATCGATGATACTGCTGACAGCCCCCGCACTTACGATGTCGCCAACACAGTTGCATGCTGGAGATGCTATCTAGGTCTTCGAGGCTCTGCAGAATGGCACCGTGGCGAGGGGGACTTGTCGAGCGAGAGCGGCGACGCGCTGACCTCGCAGTGTCTTTGCCGCTGCGCCAGCCTAAGGCCGAATGCATCAATGGACCGTGCTATGGTAGGGGCAGGCCAGTCTGTGGCGCCAGCTAGGTGGCCGGAGCAGCTAGAGCAGCGAAAAACACAGCTGGGGCACGATTAATTAGATGATCTACTGCCCTCGCACTGAGATCTTCAGAGATGTCCACTGCCCTGCACCTGCCCTAACACTGCGCACTGATGCTTCCGGCCCCTGGACAAGTGGGGCGATGCCGCCAGCTAGCGTAGGCAAGAAGTGGTCATGATCAGTTCTATCTGGATTCGTTTTCGTTTTTTTTATGATCTCATGAGCTTAAAGGCATCGTTCGCGATGAAATTCGTTTCTGAGTTTTCAACATATAATGGAAGTAATACCGTACACAACAGCCACGTTGAAGGAACCGCGAAAGATTTGCTGAGAACTTGTTTTCTGGATCCCTTTTTCTTGGCTTTTTGACCCCATTCGACCAATCGATGCAATAGAAAGAAAGAGTCGATCGCTACAAATCGCTGTGTTGACCCACTATCTCCCGATGAAATCTCGTTCATCTTTCTTTCAGCTGATTTTTATGGGAGAAAAGGTTGACCGATATGAGCAGAAAAGGCACTCATGACGTAATCATATGATATATAATCTATCAGCTTCCACGCATTTGTACTATATCATTCATTGATCAGTTGCTTTCGTTTCTCATTTGGTGAATGGACGCCACAGATGATCGACCCAAAGGCCAACCCCGGAACCCAGAAAGACATTTTCGACTGCAAAAAACTCCATTTGGGTTGAATTTAATGACTGCAGAGTTCTTGAATGGCCTTATCAAGGCCCACTTAAATGATATAAGACAAAAACAGGAATTTGGTTTGAGCGCACACGATGCCTTTTATACGCCTTGTTCTCCGTTTTCATTTTGAATAAGTGGAAAGTAATTGGAACAAGGTTGAAAAAGCACAATTTTCAAAGTTTCAATCAGTTTTGATGCACTATTAGTTTTGTTTCAATTTCAAAGCCTGCTTTATAACTTTTTGTTCCAGTTTCCAATTTTGCTGTTCTCATCTAAAATTTCTCTATCTATTAGTTGTTTGAGTGAAAACAGTATTATAGTTTTCTATGTTTCTGGGTATTAGTCCACTTGGAAGAGGTTGATAGGGAAAAGTCCCCACAGAACAATCAAATACCAGAGAAAAACTGCTCAAAGAAATCTCTGAAAAAAAAGTTAATTATGCGTGTTTGTGAGTTTCGGAAGCCTGTGTACAACGCATTGAACCTGACGTCGGAGAAATGGTTCCTCGCTTAAAAATTCTTGGGTAAGTGGCTTTGCTTTCTGTTTCCTGTATCAGAAAATATTTTAAATAAGAGGATTCAACGTACATGCTTGGATATGAGAACCTTTGGAGATGAAGAATATTCAAAAATTCGGTTCCTGTTCCTAGGGATCTACCCACTGAGGGAAGAGTTGTCTCGCCTTTCTCGGCGCTCATTCCACTCCGGACCACTCCCCTTGAATTGAGTAGCGTGACGTATCAAGCTGTAAGAATGATACAACTCCCCCCCCCCCTGTGTGTAGAAAATCCTTGTCCTCTGTTTCTATGGTTAGTGGGCTGGGTGCAGGCATGTGCGAAAAACTTCGAAACCGAAAAAACCGAAAAACGAAAAATTTTCGGTTTTGAATTCGAAAAATTCCGAAAAAAACCGAAAAATTTTTTGTCTTTTGAAACATTTTATTTTCGTAATTGCATATTTTGGACTGGAAAAACAAGGCAACGCAATCGAAGTGCTTTGAATAATGACAGAATAATGTTTTCTTGGTGACACAAAAGCATACCCAATCAGCGTATCAATGTAAGGAATTTCACCCTTGTTGCAGCGTCGAATCCTGGCAAAATTTTAGCGCTGAACACCTTAAATTCTTGTGGTGAACTTCTTGTTTTAAAACTGCGGTGGTTCTCTGAACGATCACATCCACGTTTTTTCACGTTTTTGATCTAAACTGTGGGCTCGAAGGTCGTCCCCAATTTCACGAAAAAATACCGGATTCGCAGAAGTTGAAAGTCGTGGGCAAGTCATAGATCAAAACGGAACAAACGTTGTACAGAGACGAACATCAATAGTTCTTGATGGATAGCACACTCTTGCGTGAATTTTTTGTGCTGTCATGTTGAATTTCACTGTGAGCGATTGCGTCGTGGTCAACACTGACCAGTAGCTTAGTCTCTCGGCGCTATTGGACGGTAATGGCCGCGACGCAACCACATGCATTGAGTCGCGGTGTCTACATAGAGGTTACGTTCAATCAGTTTCGCTTGATGGATCTGTACTTGATGCCATTCGCCTAGAAAGTTTTTATTTGCACTTTTTTTGGTATAGATCGATAGAGGGAGCAGGAAAATTTAGGTTGAGTTCCGCTTGAAAATTATGGGCCTCCAAAGAGCGATTCTCCACGTCTTTTCCATGAACACCTTGAACGAAAACGAATTTTCCTGAACTTAAAGCAGTGTTCACAATAGATTGCACTTTTGATATCTCTTTCGTTTACTGAAATTCTGGTGCCCTATACAGCAAGGCATGCTTGAAGAAAACGCGGAAACCGTGTTTTGTTGCTAAAAGAGGGCCACACTTTATTAAGTTGACTTTTGAGCGTGGAGGAATCAGCCGCTACGAAGGATGCTAAAGCTTATCTTGCTCGGATGAGTCCGGGCGGAGTAAAGAGCGGAGCGCTCAGTCATAGCAAAATATAACAAATACTAGGAGAGAAAGGTTCAAGCTTAAATTCCGTCAGCCGCGCACCTCTTTGTGGCGCGGCTTCTTCACCTTCAGAGCCGGCATGGAATACTTGAAGATGAGTCATACTGTTCAGATACCGATCAACTTGTTAAATTCAAAACACTTGTCAAAAATTACCTACATTGTCGAGCAAGGATCTATTAATTGTTTTACGTTTTTTCCTTTCGAAACTTGTCATTTTAAATTCCTTGATGTTTTCGATGTTTTTTTGCCTTTTCTATGTTTCTACACTTCTGCAAGGGCGCGTAATAAAGTTAAAGTCAAAGTTATAACAGTGATAATCAAGCGGTTTAGCTCGCTCATCAGTATTTCCTTGACTTGAGTACTTCATGTTATCACAACCTCGAGGTTCTAGGGGCGGAAAGGCGACATGAGGAGTTTCGGTGACCTCAGAACGCCTGTTTGCATCCATTATTTAGCCATTCCTAGCTCTTTTTAAACCATTTTTTCGTCACTGAGAGCATAGAATTCTTCTCGCCTATCATTTCACTGCGGAAAAACATCGAGAATGATTATCGTGAACGCTGCCTTCGAATTACCGATGCAGGTTATCTGCTATGCGGAATCGATTAGCGTTATTATATTGGTGATGTTTCCGCCTGTCGAAATGTGTATTTTTGGTTTTTCGGAGAATTATTCCTGAAAGTTATGGCCATGCTCAAAAGATGCGCCGAGTCGTTTTAGTCTGCTGGAAAACAGGAAATTCAAAAAATTTCGGCTCCATCAATGTAATTTTTAATCGAAAGTGATGTAGTAGAAGGAACCGTCGTGCAAGGTGCAGATCATACGTTTGCTTCTGCTTGATTCTGGAATAAAGTCAGAGACGTGTGCAAACTTGCTGGAGACATCTGTAAGCAGCGAAGGATCGACTGCAAGTCGCATCAGAACCGCAAATTTCAGACCGAAAAAAACCGAAAAAAATTTAAACTTTTTCGTTTTTTTCGATATTGATTTTTTTCGCCAAAAAGGGCGAAAAACGAAAAAACCGAAAAATCGAAAAACGAAAAACGCACACCCCTGGCTGGGTGGCCCAGTGGATCGGCTGGTCCACGAGATTTTCACCCACTTCCTGACCGTTTTTTGCGCCGTACCTCCGTTCTTGCTCTTCGCAGTATGACCTCATACCTTACGTTTTATCTCAGAAACGGGAAACGTTCTGATCGTCAACACTGCCCTCAGGGAGTTTTAAACAATATTTCTCCAACACAAACAAAAAAACGATTGAAACCAACGTACGACGTCGAGTTGGCGCGTTCTGTTTCCTCTGCTCAACCCCTTTGCTTTGGCCTGTCGTAGAACATCAGAGAAGTTGAACGGATCAAAACCGTACCACTGAAAATACGCAGGGAGCCGCGTATAGAGCATTAGCGAGAAATCATTTGGCGCAATTAAAAGTGCCACTGCCGACTACCGTGATCCTTGATTTTCTTCATGAATCGCGGTTCTCGAAAAGCGCTTTAGCCATTTTCGTTTTCTGAAGGGATGGGCTCACTCAAAAAAATCAAAGAATAGGCTGTGGATTCTGCTTCCACGATACCTCGAAAGGCACAGAACATCCAGAGAAGTATTTTTCAGTTTTTATGCCGATCTTGGAGCGAGTCACACGCTGAAAACAGTGGTGTCTCTGTAATCGTGCAAGACCGCTTATGAGCAAAGTTATGGCTCCCTAAAAATGCCTATATTTTGAGGGTGGAAAATCGGTTGACGAGTTTTTCTCAGGCCTGTATTTTTCTTCATTCGCAATCGTTGCGCCAGAGCGAGGCAGTACAAGAAGCAATGAACTCTTCGACAAAGATCTGAAGAACGAAGACTTGTTGTGAATTCATCCATCCATCTAGCCGCTATCGAGTTCGGAAATTTGGTCGGGGTGTGGCCCGTGGTGGTTAGCAAAGGTCGGGCCTGTGGTGGTCGCTTATATTTCGTTTATTTGGAGTAATTGAGATCTCGCACTTGGCACGTGCTATGTAGGAGGGGTCAACTAAACAATCAAACAAAAATCACAGAAGTAATCTCTGAATTTGTACTGTGCCTTTAAGCATCGATGGCAAGTAGGAACTCTGAGAATTTTACAGCGAAAAAAAAAACGAGTGGCGGTGAGCTTTTTCAGCATCACAATAATTCATGACTGCGTCGCTTAAATCTGTGAGCATACCTATGTGAAGCTGACCGGACCCATTTGAGAGGCTGAATAACTTTTGGTTTACCCAGAAGGAAATATATTTCAACAAAATCTATTTTCATCAAAAGATTACTCAAATTTGAATGTTTCGAAGCCCACTGAAGACAAAAACTCAATTTTCTCTCTTACGCGCACGACGCCTTCAAGCTCGCGATTTTCTGCCATGCAGTGCCTGCTTTTACTGGCTAGACTAAGCCATGACTTATTGCCACTCGCTATCAACTGGAATTTTCGAATAGAATATATTTGTTCTAGACCAAAAGAAGGCGAGGAAATCTACAAACCAGGTGGCCTAGGATGTGTCAAAGATGATGATTGCAACAATGGATGTAAAGACTGTAACTCACAGTGTTTGACATCTGGATCAAATGAGGGTCTCTGCGTATCAGGTGTGTTGAGTTTATAATATCAGTGTTGGAGTATGGTTCACGCTTCTAACAATTGCTTTCAGGTGAAAAACTGTACTCTCTTACCAACAGTCATACGGCGAAGAAATCGTCCTCGAGGGGAACTTTCAAGAAGACTTTCGATGCACATAAGTGAAAAAACATGAGTGACGTAAAAGTTCAAGCCCGCATCTTTTGTTTTGGGAGAGATGCGTTCCCTGTAGTGTGAATTCAATCCTATCAAAATCTGAAATATAGAGTTTCACGAAAGCCTCTGAACGATACACCGATGTGACGGAACGACCGCACTGCAACTGTAATCATCATCATGGGAATCTGACCCACTTCGGCCGTGACTCAGCAAATATCTTATGTATTTCACTCTGGTACAATTACCTGAATTTGAAATGCTACGAAAATCTTCGGCGCCAGCAGCAGGGTAACCGCATCTCATTGCCTTGAGTCGCTTTTGCGGTGGAACTCTAGCTGTTGGTAATAGGCACAAAAGCTTGGGTTTGATTGAGATGCTTATAGTCTACAGCAATGGAAGTAGGACCTGGTGAGGTTGCAGACTCGTCCTAACATACGGTACTTTGTTAGTGGTATCACTTGTTTTCGAAATAGTTGTGATAGATCGGTGAGTCTGTGTTTTCACCGATATGACTACAGCTGTGGAAGCAATGAAAAGAGGTGAAAATGCGAGAGTGGAAACAAAAACTCACCGACCATTTTCAGCTATTTCGAAAAAATGAATGATAACACAATCAGACTACAGTATGTTAGGAAGAGTCCGCAACCTCACCAGGTCCTACTTCCATTGCAGTAGACTATACAGTGTTGGACTTTGACATTTCCGCGATCGGTGCTTTTATCTTCATAACTCCGCTTGAGTTATGAAGGGGGGCTTCATAAGGCCCGACTTTATCATAAGACATTACAAACCGTGACTTAAGCCTAGTTTTGACTGCATCGCTGCTGTTTTTCATCGCAGCGATTTCACACCCGCTGCTGCAGCGATGTAGCAGCGGCAGCGATTCTGTTCATAGTGCATAGCCTCACGGATGATTGAAGAAATTTAATCAATCAGTGAAATTACTGGCTGGTTATAGTCAATAACACGTTTCGACTCGTAAACACTGATATTGTCATGTGAAAGGGTCAACATTCACTAGACGAAACGTGTCATTAGTTGGCAATCGCTCCATCGATGCCATAATGGCAGCGATGGCGCGATGATCAGCGACCATTGAAAATCGCTCTTCAAGCAGCGATGCAGTAAAACATAGGATTTCGTCGCCGCGACCCAGCGATGTAGGACGTTTGCCACGAAGCGATCACAATTGGAGCGGCTTTCCATTACGCGCGATGAAAAAGGAACAGTTGTCCCTCGCATGGCCGCAGCGACCACGTGCAGTCAAAACTAGGCTTTAGGTCGTGTTCATACTCCGGGCAGCGAAGCGACGCCTCTTTGCCCGGTGACGACTTTCAATCACTGCTTATATTGGGGGGAGGTTATTCCCTGCAATTATGAAACCTAATGTTCAAATATATTTGGGCTCCAACTGAAAGGGTTTGTTAGTCAATTAGCTTTAAGGCATCGTACGCGCTGAAAATTAATCACCGTTTTTTTACACGATTTTTGGTTGTTTTTTGCCGTAACTGCAGTTCAACGTCGCAGGTCACGTTATGGTATGTTTACACAAGGTGCTGAGTTGATCGCAAAACGCTTGGCTCCGGGCGAGATTGAACCAGCATATTCCCTTTCCGGGGGAGCGCCTTATCGCACTGCACCACCGTAGCCCCAGCGCCGCTCTCACTCAACTGCTCGGTAAATCTTCACCGAAGCAATCATCCTTCCACCCGCATAACGGGATGAAACAGGTATACCGTCAGAGACTATCTAACAGTCGTAGACCTGTCAAGATGATGCCCTAGTTAAGTCTTACACGATTTTTGGTTGTTTTTTGCCGTAACTGCAGTTCAACGTCGCAGGTCACGTTATGGTATGTTTACACAAGGTGCTGAGTTGATCGCAAAACGCTTGGCTCCGGGCGAGATTGAACCAGCATATTCCCTTTCCGGGGGAGCGCCTTATCGCACTGCACCACCGGAGCCCCAGCGCCGCTCTCACTTAACTGCTCGGTAAATCTTCACCGAAGCAATCATCCTTCCACCCGCATAACGGGATGAAACAGGTATACCGTCAGAGACTATCTAACAGTCGTAGACCTGTCAAGATGATGCCCTAGTTAAGTCTTACACGATTTTTGGTTGTTTTTGCCGTAACTTTGCAGTTCAACGTCGCAGGTCACGTTATGGTATGTTTACACAAGGTGCTGAGTTGATCGCAAAACGCTTGGCTCCGGGCGAGATTGAACCAGCATATTCCCTTTCCGGGGGAGCGCCTTATCGCACTGCACCACCGGAGCCCCAGCGCCGCTCTCACTAACTGCTCGGTAAATCTTCACCGAAGCAATCATCCTTCCACCCGCATAACGGGATGAAACAGGTATACCGTCAGAGACTATCTAACAGTCGTAGACCTGTCAAGATGATGCCCTAGTTAAGTCTTACACGATTTTTGGTTGTTTTTTGCCGTAACTGCAGTTCAACGTCGCAGGTCACGTTATGGTATGTTTACACAAGGTGCTGAGTTGATCGCAAAACGCTTGGCTCCGGGCGAGATTGAACCAGCATATTCCCTTTCCGGGGGAGCGCCTTATCGCACTGCACCACCGGAGCCCCAGCGCCGCTCTCACTCAACTGCTCGGTAAATCTTCACCGAAGCAATCATCCTTCCACCCGCATAACGGGATGAAACAGGTATACCGTCAGAGACTATCTAACAGTCGTAGACCTGTCAAGATGATGCCCTAGTTAAGTCTTACACGATTTTTGGTTGTTTTTTGCCGTAACTGCAGTTCAACGTCGCAGGTCACGTTATGGTACGTTTACACAAGGTGCTGAGTTGATCGCAAAACGCTTGGCTCCGGGCAAGATTGAACCAGCATATTCCCTTTCCGGGGGAGCGCCTTATCGCACTGCACCACCGGAGCCCCAGCGCCGCTCTCACTCAACTGCTCGGTAAATCTTCACCGAAGCAATCATCCTTCCACCCGCATAACGGGATGAAACAGGTATACCGTCAGAGACTATCTAACAGTCGTAGACCTGTCAAGATGATGCCCTAGTTAAGTCTTACACGATTTTTGGTTGTTTTTTGCCGTAACTGCAGTTCAACGTCGCAGGTCACGTTATGGTATGTTTACACAAGGTGCTGAGTTGATCGCAAAACGCTTGGCTCCGGGCGAGATTGAACCAGCATATTCCCTTTGCGGGGGAGCGCCTTATCGCACTGCACCACCGGAGCCCCAGCGCCGCTCTCACTCAACTGCTCGGTAAATCTTCACCGAAGCAATCATCCTTCCACCCGCATAACGGGATGAAACAGGTATACCGTCAGAGACTATCTAACAGTCGTAGACCTGTCAAGATGATGCCCTAGTTAAGTCTTACACGATTTTTGGTTGTTTTTTGCCGTAACTGCAGTTCAACGTCGCTTGAGTTCAACGTCTTGACAGGTCTACGACTGTTAGATAGTCTCTGACGGTATACCTGCTTCATCCCGTTATGCGGGTGGAAGGATGATTGCTTCGGTGAAGATTTACCGAGCAGTTGAGTGAGAGCGGCGCTGGGGCTCCGGTGGTGCAGTGCGATAAGGCGCTCCCCCGGAAAGGGAATATGCTGGTTCAATCTCGCCCGGAGCCAAGCGTTTTGCGATCAACTCAGCACCTTGTGTAAACATACCGTTTTTTTAGTTCAAATGATTTTCTTGGCCCAACCAAAAACGTGGGGAGAGTTTGTTTTGGTTTAAAACGCCTCATTCTAAAGATAAATGAGGTTGAATATCTCAAATTCCGTCAAAGGAGGCCGGCCGTTCGTCATTCATTTGACACAATTCGCTGTCAACCATCATATAAGTGAATGATCAACATTTGATACAGACTAACTGAGGGGAAGTTGATGGAATATACTATACGATTACGTGAAGATTGACTTTTGTACACACATCGATTAACCTTTCCTTCTCCGCAAATCACTTGAAAAAAAGATAAGCTTTATTTGATCGTGAGGTCGTTGGTCAAAACAGCGATCTCTAACGATCGACTCTTCTTTTCTCGAAAGTCGATACAGATATTTTCGGTCGGAGAAAGGGGTTTTCAGTGATTTTTTTGCGCTTTTTCGAACTTAGCTGTTATACTGGGTACTAGAGCTCTCATTATATTTGGAAAACTCGAAGACGAAATTCATCGTGAACTATGCTCTTAAATTTTAGCCGTCCAACAGATTCAACTTGGGTTTCCCGAAATCTGGCTAGACCTCCAAGTCAAAAATATCAAGTGGTTGATACCACAGCAAGTCGATATAAAATGGAGAACTACTAATATCTATGCACAAAAATAAACATAAACAACTACAAGTATGATCGATCGACGATAAATGCCTCTGATCATTAACTGTAAATCTTACCCAAAAAACATAGAAGAGGAACCCCTTTCTCACCAACTACGATGTTCTAAACAGGGACCTCCTAACCTTTCATATGATCCTCCCGCGGTCACCAATCTGCAAGGGAATCCCTGACTGAGCTGGTGAATCTACGACACGGATAACGCGCAGATGAGAAGAAAAGCGGGAACGAGCGAGCGAACCCTTCTGAGCAGGAGCTAGAAAGAAACTACGAGCCGGCGCCATTCCAGGAACGAGGAAACGTCAGAACTGCTCTTTCCGCCCCCTTTGGGCAGTTAGGAGTTAGTTTTCCAGGCTTTTCGTATAAACCGGTCGAAAGGCCGGTACAGGCGCGAACATTCTGGATGGTCTGGGCAGAATTTCACCTCGGCGATCCTTCTGACGTTCTCACAGATTTTATTATTTCCGCGCTTTATTTTATCAATGAGCAATGAGGCTTGTCTTTTTATAACAGTGACGTGAATATGGATGATCTATGACGTATATGAGCACACCATCCTGCCCCTCATTCCTTCATTTGTAGCCCATGTCCTTATAGTGGTGAGTGGGTTATAACACACCATCTGCACCCTCTTACCCTCGATTATTCAAAGAGCACTTAGTCCTTACTTGTGGTTCGACACTCTAATATCTATTCCACGCGAGGTCGGTTGACAGCTCTTGTTGATGTTAAAGGTTGCAAGTGATTGTTGTTTTCAGTTAGCCTGAAGAAGCGCTTAGGCGACAAACGTCGCTAATAAAGGTGCCACTGAGGAGTCTTCATACATATATGAATATCAAGAAGCTTTTATTTTAATGCTAACCGAACTGTGTTGTTCGATCAATTCATCCTCATTGCACAGATGGCCTCTTCCGCTCTTCTTAACCCGTGTCTCCCATGAATAATGTTACCCAGCCCACCCTCCCATTTGGCTCTCGTAAACAAAATTGATGATACCCAATTGATAAAAGGTAGGCTATAAAAGAAGTGGAGAGCGGTGTGTCTTCATTCACGCAACGTTCTTCTCCAGGGGTCAGCAGCTGAGCCTCTGTGTGGTCTAGAACGTAGGAAAACAGCTCCACGGGTGCTCAAGATATGACGAAGTCGGAATCGAAAGTCAGCACATTTTAGAGCTAACCCGAGTGAGCCAAATTGGTGGGTGGGCTGGATAAGAGCACCCGTCTCACATTCAGTTTAGATCAACGGAATGATGATCAGATGTCACATTGCTCATTCAAGTCATTTGGATCGCGATCTTCAGACTGAACTTGCAGCCTCCGCTTACTAATTTGCACAAGCTACAAGTAGGTTAATGATCGTGGACAATGTGAATGCGGCTCCGACATTGACGGCCACATGGGACGAGGCGTATGCTACGTCTCAAATACTTCACCACTGTTGGGCCTTGACTGAGTTGCTCATACGATCTACTGTTTGGTGTCTGACAGAACGCTTCGTCTACAGCGTGTCTTTATCTACACGGCATTCTTCCCTAACGACTCGCCTAAAGAACCAGTTAACCGCAGTGTCTGAACCCGGCTTGGGACGCTACACCGAATCAACAGGAAAACTTGTGCTAGAATCTGATGTTTTTTGCAGGGATTGCCCAGTTTCGTACGCCGCGCTTCCGCGAATCTCACAAAAATAGATCGGGAGGTGGCTGTCGACGTAGTCTATCAGACAGTACCCAACAGGCTTCTAGTCATTGTCAAGGTCATTGACGCACCGGTCCTCATAAGCAGTCAGTCACTGGAAACGGTTTTGTTGAAGCCCCATAAGGTTCGGTCACGGTTTGAATTCCCTATTATTCGGGTTAGATAGGTCGACTAAGACTAGTTTATTTATTTATTTATTCATTTATTAAATACGATGCATAAAGCACACGTGAGAAACACAAAAACACAGCAAGTTAGTAATGTACAGATTGAGCGCAGATATGAATCGCTGATACATATAGTGGAGTCCACCAAGTGTGTCTCATTAACTTATCAATGAAAAGCGGTCGGCTGGGGATCAATGTGCATGAATCCCATACCAGCACGCTCAATACCGATTGAGCGAGAGCGGTTGTACTGCAACGACTTTCATGTTCATTGATCTCCAATCGACCGCTTCTCATTGATAAGTAAATGAGACACTCTTGGTGGACTCCACTATAGTGATCTCCATCCCCTCACCGAACTTGTTAAAAACACAGTAACTTATTTCGCGCAATACGTTTGAATGATCTCACTCCGGATCGAACGGCAGGCATTCCTTCTCTAAATGAAACAAAGAGCGACCCAGCTCTGCACGTAAACGAGCAGGACCTGAGTGTACTTTCTGGGACTACATATGAAATTTTCTCTGTACCACCTCTGGTTCTAGAATGAATTACACGGTAAAATTTTAAACGTCTACTCTCATAATACCTGATAACATTTTAGCAACAGTGACGACATCACAAACCCCCGCCGAGATTCTAATGTGTGTAGCAACAACTCCCTGTTTCGGTTCTTTGAATTGGGTATGCTACTGTAAGGCATTTGGAAAGCCCTTGCAAATAATTTGCGTGTGAAATTCTCTTGGGTTCTCTCTAGCAAAGAAATGTCTTTCTTTTTATGTGGAGCGAAAACCGATGACCCACTCTCCATGATTGGCCTTATGTAAGTTTTATATGCTCTTACAAGAACATCTTTATCGCACGTAGAGAGTGCTTTAAAGATGAGGAAAGTGCGCGAAAAAGCCTTGTTGCTCAGATGCTTATAATGATTCATAAAATCCAGTTTACTATCATAGTGAAACCCTAAGGCTCTAACCGAAGCCACTGAATTCAAAGCTTGATCAGCAAGTTTAGTCTCTAACCGAAGCCACTGAATTCAAAGCTTGATCAGCAAGTTTATAAAAACTTGGAAAGCTTGGAACTCCGATCCTCATATAGATAGTCTTTTCTGGGGCTAAAGGTAGCTCCCAACTGAGTGACCAGCTGTAAATCTGGTCTGAAGCTGCTTGCATCTTGATATGGTCATCGGAACTTTCAATCATTCTATAGATCTTGACATCATCTGCGAATTGTTTGTATTTGACTCCGCATCTCTCTAAAATTGTAGGGAGCTCAGCAGAGTACAATGCAAACAGGATTGGAGACAGTACTCCGCCCTGTGGCACTTCGCTGCTAGCTTCTCTGACCGTTGAGAAGCAGGAACCTATTCTCACCTGGAAATTTCTTTTCTCAAGGTAACCCCTCTACCACTCTATAACCAGGGGATGAAATTCCAGTTTGGTGATTTTGTGAATCAATTTACAATGATCTACTCGATCGAACGCCTTGGCAAAATCAAAATATACTACATCACAGCCCTTCTTAGCATCCATGTACTCAGTCCAGTCATTGACACACTCCAAAAGATTTGTTTCCACAGATTTACCTGGCATGAATCCATGCTGATTCGGAGAGATGATTGAGTTCCTCTCCAAATGTGACATGATATGATTTTTCAATACCTTTTCGAAAATTCTACACAAGTGTGTGGTTATACTCACTGGCCTGTAATTTCCTGCCAAATTAGCGGGCTCTTTTTTCAGCAAGGGAGTTACGAAAGAATGTTTTCATCTTAAAGGAATCTCCGAATAACACAATGATTGATTGAACAAATACTCAATAGGCTCAGCAATGATATGCCCAATACTTTTCAGAAAAACAGCCGGCACATAATCTGGAGTTAATGAAAATGAGCAGGGTAATTTGTTGATGAACTCAAATATCATAATACCTTCAAACCATGGAAAAGTGTTCATTTCAAAAGTAACTTCAGGATCAAACGGTGGTAAAATATTATCACTCGCACAATACACCTCTCCGAAATTATCTGCTAATAGATCTGCTTTATCCTGATCTATAGTTGCCACTTCTCCTCCTTTTTCAGGCTGGGGATCGTGATTGTAGGTTTAAGTTTCTTCTTCAAGAATTTGTAAAATCCTTTCTTGTTGTTACTCTCGATAATTTTCTTCTCGACACTTTTGTTGTATTTTTTGAGGGAACCAGTGAATTTACTTGAGAAAGCATGAAATTTCTCCCAATCACTATCAAGATTTGTGGTGATGGCTACCTTAAATAAACAATTATGGTCTACCATGTTTTGAAGATAAGAAAGAAGAAAGGACCGAGTGGCACACACTCGTTTCATAGGGACGAATAAGTCAATGCTGTGATGTAATATATCCAAAAACATCTCATATTTGGCGTTGACTGTTTGTACTGTTTCGAATGATTGTCTCCAATCCACAGATAGGAGGTAGTCTGAAAGTCCACCAACATCGCAGCCTCTGAAGTACCGATAGAACGTCACTTCAGACTCAGGAAAGGAACATGATAAATGAAAAGCAAGACTGTTATGATCGCTAAAACCAACAGGTGGATTGAGGTTAACATTTTTTACCAGTTGTTCATCATTTGCTAATACCAAATCGAGGATATTGTTTCCTCGTGTCGGCAAGGCAACGTACTGTTTAAAGTCGTGTGAGTTTACAAAGCTTGCAAAAGAAGAAGATGATGGTGTCATCGGGTTTTCCAGATTGTCCCAATCAAAATCAGGGTAGTTGAAATCTCCAGTGATAACGGAAGGATGTTCGCATGTTACCAGATCGCTGAGTGCATTTATTAACCCGTCATTCTGCCCAGATGGGCACGATGGGGTTCTGCAAACAAGAATGAAGCGCAATTTGTGACATTGAAAGAGAACGTCGACTGCTAGTATTTCATACGCATCCATTACGGATTCAGAGAAAATTTCCGTGTACCCAAAACCGTTTTTAATGAAAATCATGACACCACCACCCTGTTTCCGAAATCGATCACAACGTAGAGCCTGATAGTTACTTGCACTACACAACAACGAAGCGAGAGAGAGATGAATTCAACCAAGTCTCAGTGAATATACATATGTCATAAAAATCACAGAGATCGAGCTCAATATGGTCCGAATTTTTTGCAACAGATCTTACATTAGCATAAAAACAATTTACTTCATCAACTGAATATTGAGCGTCATTCAGTTTAAAGTTCTCTGTGATTGCGGACAAGTCCCTATAACATGCATATCATTTTGCAAGTTGACCAACGCCCCATGACCCCCATAGGATCGGGAGATTTCGGCACTTGCTTCCTGATGCCTGCCAACAGGAACATTTCTAAGCTCTCGTCGTCTTTTTCTTTCTTGAAATGGAACAGACTCCCTGAGATAGAGCCGTCCATTTGGGAAAAACCGGAGCCGAGATGCTCTGCTCAAAGCTATTTTCTGAAAACGAGAGGCAGGAAGAACAATTTTTAGAAGGCGGTTCTTTCCTGACTCTCGCTTTCCCATTCTATACACCGACTTCGGGTAACACTCAATTTTAAGAAATTCGAGTACATTCATGACACCCAGAAAATCATGGTTCAGTCTATCACTAACACTAGTAGATAAAGATTCTGGTACACCATGTAGTATTGGGGACCTACGTCTTTCCCATTCGCTCTCAAAATTAGGGGGAAAACATTGTGTGGAGATCGGAGCTTCACATACAGTAATCGGAACTTTGTTTTCGGTATTAGGGGTTTTCGACAGGATATTATGCTCAGACTGCGATCTTACGGTAACACTGACGGACTCAGGATAAATGGACTGTGAGCAAGAACACTGATTTCGCAATCTGCTATTCTCAAAAGCAAGGGTCCGGACTTGTTCTTCCAGCTCCAGATTTCTCTTAATCAAAAGCTCCACTTGTTCCTTCGATTGGCATAGATAGATCAGCACATCTTTCACGTGACCAGGTAGAGATTTGTCTTCTTTCACCATGTCGATAACCGCATTAGCAATATCATGATCAACCATGAGTTCAGATAATATATTAGACGCCATGAAACAAGTCCGAAAAAAGTACTATCCAGCCAACTGAAGAGATCGAACGAAATATGAGAATTCCAAAAAAATACACCTTACGAGGCGGCACTTTCTTCGAAAACAATGTAATGGACCCCTGCCGCCGGGGGGAAACGCAGTTCTTCACAGTATATGTATGTATATAACACCACCACGTAGTCGATATAAGCAGTAGTCCAGCAGCCGTGAGGGTTGTTTCCACGAGTAGCTAGGGATGATATCCAATATCAGAAATGAAGTAGCCGATATATGAAGTAATTTAGCAGCCGTGAGGGTTATATCCACGAGTAGCCAGGAATGATATCCTCTATCAGATTTGTTGTTGACGAGCTTCCAATAACAAGTCGACTCGGTCGGGAACACTCAAAACCACTTCACCGCTCAGAGGCAGGGAGGGATGTCGACTGATCGGATCCTATCTAGATGTTCTGTAAGCTGAGAGCCGTGAATCATTGTGAATATTAATTCCTAGAAAAGAATTAATGTATTCACAACGTGACCGGCCGGACAAAATGTCAGTAGTCCTACTGCATGTGGGTGGTAATCTCGTCGCTACGCGGCGGGTAGCCGTGCTCACTGACTTACGGCGCTGCTGGGAGACGATTCATTGGCGCATAGTGAATAAAGGCCTGACCTATCGTCAAAAAAACATGAAGAGATCAATACAATTCTGTGATGATGATGCTATAGTTGATTTTCAGAAATAGGCAGAAATAACTTGAAGGAAACCGTTTTAAGTGGTTTCCGCTCGTTTTTTTTTTGGGAATACTGTGGCCTGCGCTCCGATTTAGGGGGAATCCTCAAAACGAAAGTGTGCTCGAGCCCTGCCTTCAAAGATGCCTCAGATGTGCGGGGTACATAGAGTCCACGTAATCAATTTGAACCTATTTAGCCCGGTGATTGGAAGGGGCTGCGACGGTGGATGGCCGCGGGCGATCGAAACCTTGTTGGCCAGTGATGCCGCCAACACCGCACTCCCAGCCGCCTGGTCTATGCGTCAGAATGAATATAATACGGAAACCATGTTTAGTGCTGAGTATCTTGTTCGTCGCATGCATATGAAGTGCTCTTAAAAGCATACCCATCACATATCACACAATAAACAATGTTGGTGAGGATTTATTTTATTGAACAGTTTGTGATTTGATTTTCTTTAGAAGATTATCATTTCTTATGGGAAACCATCTTCTGGGCACTGATAGCAAAAGAATATCACGCGAGCAGTACCGGCATTGTTGTTCCTGCACGAGCCTCGTTGACATCTCTAAAAAAAAGAGAAACTAGCGCATTGACTGAAGCAAACGGTGCGATTTGAATAAGAGCTCGCTGCTTTGAGGCAAGAACTCCTGCAAACTCCGTTCTGAGCTCCTCGAGCTTCAGCATTTGTGCACAAGTTGGATAGACGGCGAATGCTCACAACAGCATCGAAGCAAATCAGCAAAAACAAGCACAACACCAGGCGAGTCATTGTTGCTGAACGATCATATTTAGTTCCTTATAACGAGAAAGTACCTAAATTCAAGTTACGCAGAATTTCAGTGCATAAGGTCTCCGGAAACCTAGAAATGGACTAGGAGAGCTAGAAAGGTGAGAAGTGAGAAAAGGTGAAGGGGACCCAGCGATTATTCTTTATGGCATATTAACCTTAGAAGAGCTATCAGTCTTTGGAAAATTCGAGTCACTCAAAGAATATTGCGACTCTTACTACGGCTCTAATCTTCAACAAAGATCTATGGGTGTGTGTTGATTACTCCTACGAAGCTTCTAACTGTAGAGGGGCACGACCATACATACCTATCCGGAAGAAGAAGGGCAGTCCAGCAGATGGTGCGCATTGTCGCTCGTCGGATCCGTGAAATCGTTGGTATACCATAAATAAATGTGGCTTTGTTGTTGACTGCGGCAGCACCGATGCCATTCCTGCTGCCCGGCTACTGATCCAGAATCACCGCGAGAATAAAGAAGACTCTTCACCTCGCCTTCCTCAAATTGGAGAAGGCGTTCGATCGAGTCCAGCATGAGTTGAGATGGTTCGCTTTGCAGCAGCGTGGTGTTCCAGAAGAGCTTATTGTTCGGGTCTTCACGTCAATTCAAAAGCCGTATTCAAGCAGCAGCCGGGACGGGACGTCTACTCAGTTTTCCATCTCTGTTGGTGTCCATCAAGGATCAGCTCTGTGCCCGCTTCTTTTGTTATTGTGATTGATACAACTACACGAGTTATCCAAAAACCATTGCCATAGTAGTTGATGTATGCTGATGGCGAGGTGCTTGCATCTGAAGGTAAGTCTGACCTTGAGCGACAGGTGCAAGCTTGTAGTAATTGGCTGTCTCATTTCGGATCACGCTTCAATGTCAACAAAATCAAATATCTGGCAACGAATTTTGAAGAAAAGAAAGCTATGATGGTCGAGCTACCGCGTGCTGAAGTCTTCATATATCTTGGATCAACGATCGCATCTGATTGCAGCCTAGGTTTCGATGTTGCCTCACACTTGGGAGCAGCGTGGTCAAGGTGAGGTTAAATGACTGCGGTGCTCTGCAATGAGAAAATGCCTGATCGCTTGAAGTTGAAGCCTCATTAAACCGTTGTTCGTCCCGTTGCGCTGTAGAGTGCTGGTCTGCAGCGAAGGACGTCGAGCGTAAACTCGGTGTGATGTAGACGAAAATGTTGCGCTGGACTGCTGGTGTCGCTCGATTAGATCACATCACGAACGATGACATTAGACAGCGTTTCGGAGTCGTTCCCAATCTTGAGGAGCTCCGCGAAGAACGACTTTGGTGGGATGGACACGTTCTGCGAGCCGGATAAGATATCGTTTGCAAGGCCGGCCTGAACCTAGATAAGTCTGGAAAGGACTCAAAGGGCGACCCAAGCAACGCTGGCTGGTCACGACGCAAGCTGATTAGAAGGCTGCCGGTTTGCACCCTGATCAGGCCCATGACAAGTGGATGAGACTCCAGCCTATCTGAAGAGCACAGCCCGCTTCGAAGCTGAACAAACGCTAAAGAAGAGGAAGAATGTAGAGTTGGCGCAATCATTTTAGTCTGATGAGTGGACGGGGCTGCGACGGTAGATCACCCCGCGCGAATCGATACCCCATTCTCCAGTGAGGCCGCCGACCCCGCACGGCCAGCCGCCTGGTCCATGCGTCAGACTAAAATGAAAACGGAAACTATATGTGTGTTTGGTGTGAAATTTCTTTGAGCATGAAGCTCAAAGTATTTCATATTACAAGTTTGAGGGCAACAAAATCAGAGTCATAGTTCTAAGGTGCAACACGATGGATTGAGTATCTAGTAATTCATAGTCAATTGTTTTTCTAGTCATGTTACGATCGTGCGCAGAAGATTATTCCGTGAAAATTACGATCACTTCGTTATTCTGTAGCATTCCTTTTGAGAACAATTTCACCCTACAAGATATGGCACATTTTGTAAGAATGGTTCAGTAAATAGAACGAACAATACGGGGTGTCTGTATACCTGCATACAACTGCACCATAAGATTAGAAACTTGAACAGGTTTTCAAAAGGCACTTTAAATTTGGAGAATCACATTTGACGGGAGTTGCGAGAAGAAAATGCACAAGAATCAGCACTCAATCACATGGATGTATGCATGTTTGTAAGTGATTAGAGATAAGCACAGAGGATCCATGATATTATTATGATATCAAGCTATGGTTTTATACGAAGCAAAACGAGTTTGGTTTACGAAAGTTCAGAACCTCCGCGCGAGCAACGTTACTAGAACACGTTCTGAGGTATTTGATTAAATTTCTAACAAAGGATAGCGTCACTGTCTGGGGACGCATTTGATGAAGTTCATGAGCTCTCCGAAATCTTTGGTAACCGAATTACCACAATGTATATTGGGACGGCTTTGCTTGTATCGCGGAGTTGTAATTGGTGATCACTCATCATTTGTGTTGGTGCGTGCAAGTGCCTCTCGTACGATTGTCTTACAGAAATTTTAGTAGCTGCTTCAACAGATATTGGATGGTGGTGTAGGACACTTCAGGTGCGACTGCGCATGTGATTAATTTTTGGTTTTTCTATCGTATCATAATTTCGTTACAATTTCATTTGCAGGGTAACAACAATCGATGGAGTGCTCTGCCCCTCGAACTAGTGGTGGAGCTTGCAGATGAACTGACACAGGTTATATCGATTTTGACAATCGCCACCGTTTTTTACTACTGGTTAAATTCGCTCACTACTCAAGCAATTTCAGGGGATCCGGGTAGGTGTATTTACATTTTTACTATATTGTGCATAGAAAAACCATGCTAAGATTAGCAGCATGTACGCCTACTCCTCGTCTTTTATGAACATACTATTTCATGTTCCCTATAACTCAAAGTTCGAGTCTGTCATAATGAAGGCGGTTACAGGAGAATCGGCGCAGCACGCTTGAACCGACGGAGGTGCCAGCAACTTCAAACGCCTTCGCAGGTGTCAACGCAATGTCGACTTTGGCTCTTCGGTCATACACTATGGAGAACAAGAGACCGTCTTGCACAACGCGCTTTACGAATACTTTCAAATTATTCTTGGAAACGGCTACGTGGACGTAGGTAAATGTCTTAGACGGATGCAGCAAAAAAGGATTTGAAGCCACTCGACACTGAAAGGCGATTCAGTTGCGATGTTCTCCCTCTTAGGAAACGGATTATTTTGAAAAGTGGATTGATTGTGTTCAAATTGCAACTGAGAACCGTGAAAAATGGGCGCGGCTGACTGACTACTACGACGGCGAAAGACCTTCGGCGAAGACTCGGACTGACCTCGTTAGACGGAAGCCAGCTGATCAAGTCAAATAAATCATGTAAGTCATTTTTTTTTCAAAAAATTCATCTTCTGCAGTACCGGGCCTTGATGTTAACAGCCTGTGCTCCGAGACGACCCTACAGGTGTAGACCCTAAAGTTCACATGCGCAAGGGAGGGTTGGATGCACAGTAAATTATTTCGTGAAAAGGACATTTTGGGCTTCTGTCCACCACTCCTTCCAAGAACAATTTAAACTCAAAATAAATATCATATTTTGAAAGAGATTGTTATTGTCAGTTTTTTTATTCATTATACTCATTGCTCTGTTCAATTTGTGAGTAGGGATGCGGCCAACATTTGACTTCCATTCACAACCGTTGAGGTCCATGAATGTGCACTGAGCCTATACAAGGACCTCTGCGAGGGCACATCGATGTTGAATTCCCCCCCCCTGTAGGACAGAGGCAAGAGGCCCCACTGTCAGTTCGAGCTATCGATCCTCGAACAAGCCCAGGTACGAAATTATTAACCACGACGGGATAGAAGGCTAGGCTGGCCTTGTTCGAGGATCGATAGCTCGAACTGACAGTGGGGCCTCTTGCCTCTGTCCTACACGCGCCCCGCGGGGGGGGGGGGGCACGTCCAAACCTCACACTGAAACGCCAACGAGAATCTACCGAATAGTTAGGGTGATTTGAGCGTGTAGGGCAGTGGCAAATGACACCAATGGATATCACGTACATGGTCGAGTGATCAAAATCGAATCTACGATTCTGAATGGGAGTCGCGTACGTGGCGCTTCCCGAGAGGGATTGATCAACGCTGAAAACTTCATGCATTTTTCGGTTTTCAAATACGGTGACAGACTTTCTGATCCCACATATGCTCGTCGCTAATCACCCTGTACAGTCTGTTTTTTTTTTCAACAAACCCCTTTCCCCAATATCTCAGAGGCAGTGGGTGCGATAAAATGTGACTGTCCTCTCTGAACCCCTTTCTGAATTCAGAGTAGTAGGACCTTTGAGGGAAATTTGAGAAAAGCTCCTCGTTTTGGGTCAAATTTTGAACCTGAACGTTTAAGTCTTTTGATGGTGGACGAGCCCTCTCCACGTCATCGGCATCGATGATCTCCAGCATCAAGAACATCAGATGGCTTGAAATCGGAATTCAATCAATATACAGTTCCCTTCGGACTGGCCTGCTCGAATATTTCTGCCTTCATCGAGTAAAAACTTTGAATGAAGTGCTTGTTTCCATTGTTTAATTGATTTTGTGAATTAACCTTGCATTTATTTTTGCATGTGAATGTAAAAGAATTTTGACTTTACACTGATGAGACCCCTATCTTTTTGGGCGGAGCTGTGCACGTGTGCACGAATCCTCAGCTTAGAAACTTAATAGCTCTAATTATAGCCTGTTTCTTGCCCCGTAGTCTTCCCGTTCTTTAGGTAGTTTGAGAACCATGCACGTGTGCACGAATCCTCAGCTTAGAAACTTAATAGCTCTAATTATAGCCTGTTTCTTGCCCCGTAGTCTTCCCGTTCTTTAGGTAGTTTGAGAACCAATCTCATTTTTTGTTTTTTTCAACAACTTTTTCCATCGCGACCACTGCCTTCACGTTTCGTAGCGCAGAATGGTTCTTGTAATAAATGTTGAGCAAGAGCCTGACGGGTCACGGGTTTTCTCAGTAGGATTCTTCTCTAAATCGGCTTTAATAATAGTTGGTCCTCTCCACCAGTGGCAGTGGTGAACAGCTCCGGAAAGGTTGCTTTGAAGCAGAGGGTGTCCGCTAAAAAACCCATTTTTAGCTGGTCTTGGGATCCCCTATTAATGAAACGCGATAGCGAATAGCCAAAATTCAATTTTGGAGCTTGGACAGTGTTCAAAATAGCTGCATTCATGCCACTTTTTTCGTTTACCGGACTGCGTTAACGCGTCCAACATGGAGCATAAGTGCACCAGAAGATTTTCTATCGATCTATACACGTGTTAACTCTTTTCAAAATCTATAAGCTCAATCGATTATTGATTTTCTTGAATCATTGAAAAACAGATCACTAGGTTACGAATCTTGAACTGTGTATGACCACGAAGTTAACCGTCTGGATCAGAGGTGTGCGGATAATTCTTTTCGGTGAATTTTTTACCGAAACTTTTTACCGAATTTTTTTTCGGTAAATACGGTAAAAACGGAAAATTCATTTAAAATTCTGATCGGTTTTTTTGGGGCCTACTGTCGTTATCTGAGCTGATTTCCGGTCCGCAAGTGCGGACTACGGCTGTTGCATCGTGCGACACGTGATAATCGTGCTGGAAGAAGGGCGAATCGTGCCGGGACAAAGTGGTCCCGGCACGATTAAAACTTTTCGCATGATGCAATAGCCGTAGTCAGCAAAAGCGGACCGGAGTTCGGCCCAGAGAACGACAGTATCCCACACGATAGCACATATGACCGAAAATATTTAGGTATAATTTTCAACAGTGCATGAGGATAGAGCGAAAAATGAGTTTTACAAATTAAACTGAGTTCAACGGTTGAGCCTGATCAGTGGGACGTCGATTTTGAGACAAAGTAACATTTCAAAATTTTTCGTCATCAAGGCCTTTCTGTAGCCATTCCAAATCAGGCCAGCTGAGTGAAACACCCTTCCCGCGTCAACTGTGTCACGAGGCGCGCAAAAGTGTTTATTGGTCAATGAGAGAAGGTGCAGGTGCGATGATTTCGCAATTAAGTCGTTCCAGAACTGCAGTGGATTCAGTGTCGTGTCGGGGCTTCGAAAAGAATTTTCGCAGTTTCTGAAATATTTGCTTAAGAACTCTGCTGCCTTGCAAATCTGTTGACATTTTTGAAAACAAAATGTACTCCTCGGAGTAGTATCTCGCTAAGAAAAAGCACTTCACACAAAAGGTGAAGAGATCAGTTGAGCATTAAAAAAGTATGCCAAAGGGTTAAAAAAGAGTAACAAAAAGAAGGACGAAAAAGGATATCGCGCCAAATGCATGCTTTAACAGTAGCAAGCTCGTGTATACGAGTAAGAGGTAGGCCGATTAGGCAAAAAAAAACCAATTTTTCCGGTAAAAAATTTGGGAAATTTTGTAAAAAACTCGGTAAATCGGTAAATCAAAATTAACCGAAAAACACCGGTAAATCCGGAAAATCGGTAAATCTGTAAACGGAAAATGCACACCCCTTGTCTGGATGTCTTCAGGGAATGTAAAAATAGCAGGAATGTGGATGCTCTGAAGTTGGCTGTATTTCCATACGTGGATTTCGGCAACTTGCTCTGGCGTTCTTTCAGTTGAGGGTCCGAGAACTTCAGCTATGAAGCGTTTTCAAGCACCTTCTGCTTCAAGATGACTCCAACCTGCACATACACCGATGGGATCAGGTTTGAAACCTTGTCGCCATATTTGAAAAGCTACCTGTATAGTATGTTAAGAAGCACGTCCAGTAATGCAGGCAGGGTTCGCCCGAACTTTCAATTTTCCAGAATTTTGGTTAGAATAATATGAAGTTCGAACTGAACTAGACGAAACTCGTCCACAAGTTTAGAAAGCTGAAAGTCCCTACTTTTGAATAAATTAGTCTCAGAGTTCAGAATAACAGCAGTGATAATTATGCCCAAACTTTCACTGCAACCTGTGTTTCCATGGGAGTTGTGGCTTGTTCACGGCGACTAGAATCAGGGGGAACGATTCACAGTGAGCGACATGCAGAAGGGGTGGATAGCGGCTGGATATTGACACTTTCTGACTTCATGTAATCTTGAAATGAAGTATACGTTTGGGTCGCTCAGCGGTTCGATCTTTTTCTTGTAACCCACTAGGATCCGCTCATTGATTTAACAAGGACAACCTAGGAAACAAAGTTCTGCCCGGACCCTGCCCTCAATTTTAAAGTACATGCCCGACATCGGTACTCTCACATGGGTGGCTTGATGCGTAGTATCTTATTTCCTTCCTCCTTTTACGGATTTAAAGGGGTGGATCATTGTGTAGTAGATTTTTTGGTTGCTTTGTTCATGTTCGACCCACCGCTCACAAAGGAACTACTACTATTAGCCATGCCAACCATTCTAAATGAAATGTACATTTCTAGAACAGATTTCAAACGTAAAGTCCGAATATGCCTTTCGCAGCTGCCTTGAATCAGTCTGGAAAAAGTTATATGCGTTTTTTTCTGATTTAGGAACCCATTGCACCTTCCGTAACGCGCAGAAACCTTTAGAAATTCTGGAAACGTACCTAATAATCGTGTTCAGAGCCCGCAATAACCCTCACTAAAGGCACAGTCCAAGCTCAGGGGCGAAATCTGAGACTACCACATAATTGTGGAGTAGACCCACCCTATATAGCCCCTGCCAAATGCGAGCTCTCAATTCCTCCGAATAAGCGAGATATGGGGGAAGCCACCATTGGGCGCCCACACCCGTAAGCCACTTTGGCACGCCCGTTTTACGATTTTTCGAGCTCAAAAGCGGCGAGATGAGCGATGGTTTCCGACCAGTAGCCCCGTTCTTCCCTTAAAGGCACAGTCCAAGCTCAGTGACGAAATCTGATATCTCCACATAATTGAAAAGTAGACCCACCCTATATAGCACCTGCCATGTGCGAGCTTTCAATTCCTTCGAATAAGCGAGGTATAGGAGGAAGCCACCCCGGGGCGCCCACACCAGGAAGCCACTTTGGCACGCCCCCTTTACGAATTCTCGAGCTCGACAGTGGCGAGATGAGCGATGGTGTTTGATTAATATCCCCGTTCTTAACTTCATTTTTAGCTTCTCTCTTTGTTCAAGTCGGCTCGCATACTATGGTTGAAAATGAAGGAAGTTACAAGCCTCGGACAACTCGTCCACCATGCTTCCATCGCTCAATTTTCGAGGGTCAATTGCTTCGTTCCTAGGGGGTATTGTACGATTCCAGAGACATCGTTTGAATCAGCGCGGGACCGTTTCCAAGATAGGCAGGAAAACAGAAAAACGATTCTGAGGTTGGACTGTGCCTTTAAATCTAAACCTCTCTATTTAATTAGGTCGGTTCGCATACATCGGGTGCAAATGACGGAAGTTACGAGCATCGAACAACTCGTCCACCATGCTTCCGTAGCACAATTTTTGAGGAGCCATAACTTCGTTCCTAGGAGGTCTTGTACGATTCCAGCGTCATCGCTGGAATAAGCGTGAGACCGTTTTCAAGATAGGCAGAAACACAGAAAGACGATTCTGAGGTTGGACTGTGCCTTTAACGGAGTATAGGTGAAAGAACATTCTTCGAAATTGGCATAGAGTGATAGGGTTTTAGACTTGTCAGTGGAGCGTTTACCAACAATTAGAGGGTTCTGAAAGTGTTTAGAAAAAATGTTTCAGATTTAACATAAAACTTGCCCATTTCATTTTACTCTGTTGATTACAATTTAAAGTTCAGTAGTCGTTTTCCCAAAGTTTTCGACTTTTCCATTGCTGTATAGGGATTTAACTCCTCGTTGGTGTACGGTGAAAGCGTTCACAGGCCCTGTAGCGTTGCCTGGCAAGCCTTGGTGTAAACGACGAACAGATCCAAACTGTCTCCCCCCTAGAATGTCAGCGTCAAGCCAGCGCTGAAGCGTTCATGGGGCTCATCCCACGCCCTTGCCCGGCTAAGGATGAGATCTAGGAGACGAATGCCTTTACGCATCGACATCCAATCAGCTGCCCCAGTCCTCCGCACACCGCGCGCAGCCGTCTACGACGTCGGAAGGTATGGCAACCGGTGAGGGGCGATCAAGTCTCGGAGTACGCAGGACGTTTTATGGAAACGGACAAACTGGACCGGACAAACACAGGCATCACGACTGTGTACGATTTTGCTCTTTCAACGCCCGAACTCTTTCAACTGAAGCGGATCAGGTCGTCTTTCTGAGAGCTGTGGATCGAATACTTTACGATGTTATAGCAGTACAGAAGACAAAGACGAACAAAGATTCCGTGCAGAAATCGAAAGGTGGAAGATTGTTGATTCTCGGAAAAAAAGTGGAGGGACGGAACGTTGGCGGTGTTGGCTTCTTACTCAACAGCACCATGGCAGACACTATGGATTTGCACTTCACCTACTCCCCGCGCCTGGCCGTTTTACGACTCAAGCCCAAAGAACACCCAGCAATCTCTATCATCAACGCATATGCACCAACATCAGCTGCTGCGGATGATGAGCTCGATGGGTTCTACGGACAACTCGAGGATGTAGTAGCTAAAGAAAGAGGCTTCTACAAGATTCGTCTGGGCGACTTCAATGCTGTCCTCGGAAGAGCAGTAGATGGAGAAGGAAGAATCGGATCGTATGGAGGCAACATCAGAAACGATAACGGTTCTCGAATGGCAGACTTTTTGTGTAGCGCACGTATGTTCCACGGTAGTTCGTTTTACAAGAAGCCCGGAAGTCGAAGATGGACCTGGAAGTCACCGAACGGAACGACGACCAATGAGATTGACCATATTCTCGTTAATCGGCGATGGACCCTCCTAGACGTCGGCACTGTTCCATCATTCGTGACAGGCTCTGACCACAGAATGCTTCGTGCAAAGCTTCGACTTCACAACAACTTTACGAGGAAACATCTTAGTCAGAGATTTTGCAGCAAAGTCCGAACCGTGGATTCAGAAGTGATGCAGCGCAGTGTAGCCGATACGCAATGGAATGTTTTTGATGATCCCACAGACGATTACGAGGACCTGTGTCGCAAGATAAAGAACGCCAAGAAAAATTCATTGGTTGGAGCAGTGGAACCAATTGAGAGGCTGCGCAAGGAGACTAAACTGTTGCTGGAAAAAACGCCGCCTGATACGTCTCGATCCGAACACCAGTCACTTGGAACGTGTTACGATCAGCAAAGTTTGCAGAGCTGAGGTATCGAGCGATTTGAAGCAATATCGAGCGCGGAAGTTGTTGGACACCGTGAACCAGAGGAAAAGCATCAGGTTTTGTCGGAGAGAGCTGTCAGATCGCAGAGAACAAGTGTCAGCACTTCGGGATTCCTCGGGTTGCATTTGCACGTCCCGTGCTGGTATGGAAAAAATTGTGGTGGATTTCTACAGCACTCTCTTCAACTCAACACTGTCCGTGCCGCGTAGCCTACTACCTGCAATAGCAGTTGACCCGCCTCCAATCCTTGAGAGTGAAGTTGCTTTTGCTGTCAAAGGGATGAAGGAAAACACAGCTACTGGACCAGATGGCATTACAACCGAGTCCCTCAGAGCGGGTGGTTCACCTTTATGGAAAGTTCTTGCGGAACACTTCTCCAGATACCTCGCGCAAGGATTCGTTTCCGCGCAGTGGATATCGTCAAGTACGATACTCCTATTCAAAAAGGGTGATCGGAATGACATCAACAACTACAGGCCAATCGCTCTACTCTCAGTGCCGTACAAGGTCTTTACGAAGATTCTGCTGAATAGGATAGAGAAGGCTCTGGACGACTTCCAGCCCAGAGAACAGGCAGGCTTCCGTAAGGGTTACTGCTGTCTTGATCACATTCAGGCGCTATCGCAAGTCATTGAATGGACAAGGGAGTACCATCTACCTCTAGCGCTCGTCTTCGTGGACTATACCAAGGCATTCGATTCGGTTGAAGTCCCGGCTGTCCTTAACGCTCTCATCCACGCTGGTGTTGACGCCCAGTACATCAGAATATTGAAAGAGTGCAACAACGGAAGCAACACCATTATTCAACTATTCGAGAGGAAACTGAAGGTGTCGATTAGAAAGGGTGTCAGACAGGGAGATACCATCTCGCCGAAGCTGTTCACGACCGCGTTACAAGACGTGATGCGCCACATATCTCGGAAGAGAGGTGAACATGCAAAACGATTTGTCTACGGAGATCGGACGGAGACGACGAGCGGCCTGGTCTGCACTTGGATCGATTGTTGAAGTGACAGACAAATTGCGGGATGTGAAGACACCGGCACGTTTGTTCGACACCACGGTGCTACCTGCGTTGTGCTATGGAACCGAGACATGGGCGGAAACGAAGGCGACCACACAGGCCATAAGGACAGCTCACAGGGCCTTGGAACGCAGACTACTGAAGACTAATCGTCGTGCCCAGCGAGCTGGTGGCCTACGCAGTGCTGATCTTCGAAAGCAGTCGCAGTTATTGAACCCTCTTCTATTCATGGCCCAGTCTAAACACCGATGGGCAGGACACGTGTTGCGCCGCATGGATGACCGATGGAGCCTCCGTACAACAGTCTGGTTACCACGTGATTGCCGCCGGCCTCTAGGCCGTCCTCCCACAAGATGGAACTCTGTATTTTCAGGCAGAGTCAAGACGTTCTGCACCGAGCGAGGGCTTCCTGAAAATCACCATCACTGGATGTCCCTTGCTCGGGATCGGTCGAGATGGTTGAGATGTGGTCCACACGGCGGCGACGCGCATTGAAAATGGATCATCAAGGTATCAAGGTAAGGTAAGGAGTTTTCCATTTGGGAGAATTCGAGGGCAGAAGGCGAATTTCGACGGCTCCCGGTACGCTACGATAGATGTAGCTTGAGCCATGGTTTTGCCCAATAAATAGCAATGTACCCACCGTAACCTACAGTAAATTGCAGAGATCGACAAGCTGACCCCAGATTCGTGTTCAGCATTCTAGATTTCACCTACGTACAAGTTTTAAGCAAAATCCGTAACAAAAAATTTGAAACACCCTGAAAATTCCCTGCTGGGTATACCATTACTAACTTTGCCGCGAGTCTTTGAAAAACGCCTACATTTTCCCAGTGCGGTTCTCGGCAGCCGCGAGGGACATACTCAGACTCTATGTAAAAGAAATGTTTCTGGGGAACAACATTTCATTTGGAATGGTTACTATTGCTAGTGGTAGTTCCCTTGTCAGCGGCGGCTAATGAAACATACTGAACCACCGTGTAAACCTGGACATTCAAAGCTCTTGCAGTGAAATAATCCACTGAAACCGACAGTGCATATGAATTTCAGCAGAGCCGCCAGACTGTGGTGCAATGTGATACTTTGCAGCCTCTATCTACTTTCGTAACTCTCCTGAATTTTATCCGCGTTGTCTAGGCATGAATTCTCAGCTTCTAACGCCTTTTACTCATTTGGTGCAGCCAAGTATTCAAGCAGTGTATACCTTTGCAATACCGAGGTTTTCGCGAGTGGTTGCTTTTGCGTCACTTTTGGTTTTCATTGAATGCCCCAACTTTCTAACGTAAGTAACCAGCCATTCCATCTAATTACTGAGACGCATTGCATTATGAAGTTCGAGTAAACGTGCCGCCTAAAATTTGCATAGCGTCTCGACTTGAGAATGATGATCTTCAGGTAACAATGGATCGGTTCGTGCTGTATCTGTTGGCCATGACATGTTTCGGTGCTGTTTTGGGCTTTCACTTCATCACTAGCTATAAAAGAATACGTCTTTGCACGTTAACGGGCCACCCTCAAGTCGCACTGAGCCCTTATCGCAATCTTAACGAAATGCAAGAGCGTCTATGTAAAGAAGGTTGCATAACTGAGGTGAGTATTCAAATCGGACCTGAATTCAAGGGGAACTATACAAAAGTTGCTCAATTGAATACCTATTCAAATTTTGAAATTGCAAAAAAACTGGAGTTGTGTGCGAAACTGTTTAAAGCGATTCTGAGATGGCCTCATGACTGATCAGACCGGCGGGAGAAACATTTTTCTGCCATTTGGGTGGGGAGCACATGATGAGGTAGAAAGTAACGAGAAAATAACTTAGGAAAAGCTTGTTCGAGTTTAGTACCAGGGCTGTGCGTTATAACGTTAACATGTTAACGCATTAACGGGTTAACGCGGTTTTTTCTCGAAAATTAACGATGAACGCTTAACGAAAAAGTCTTGTAATCACGTTAGTTTATAATTCGTTAATTGTCGTAGAATTATGGCACCCGGGTACTGCACGAGGTGCTGGTTGGTCAGTTTCGCTCAGAGCCCACTCCAATACCAATTCCGCTTAGAACCCCCCCCCCTAGGAGCGTGAGAAGGTCAAGTTTTGACCGCCTTCTACCCCTCCCCCTCCCCACTTAGAGCTGATGTGTTCAAACAGTGTTTATCTAGCAGGTTTATCTCGAATGTTTGATTGCAGTAAAAAAAATTGTCGTATTAAATTAGTGAAGCTAGTGCTATGCGTAAAAAATATGGATGTTTGCAAGGATGAACAGCCCCTATAGCGTTCATCAATCTAGGGGCTTGAAGTGCAAAAGTGTATGTATAGTGCAGTCCAGCAAATTTCGTACATGTACTTATCAATGAGAAGAGGTCGGCAGAAGATCAATATGCATGAATTCCTATGCAAAACACTCGCCACCGATTGAGCGAGAGGGGTAGTGCTGCCATGTTTTTCAAGCTCCCCGATCTTTGACCAACTGCTTCTCATTGGTAATTAGTGCAACATTTGGTGGACTACGTTATAACTGGTTACAGTCTGTGCTGTGTAATAAAATGGGGATGCTTGAGGGGGGAGTTCGATCCTAATCGAAGTTCATAGTTATGCAGCGCTCCACGATAGAAGGACATTTGAGTCGAGCCTGGTCTATTTACCTTTTGTATACACTTTCACCGTCTAGGATGAAGAATGAACATTGCTACAGTGTATGGGCTGACACTTTCTCAGGTGTGGTCCCGCCGGTAGTCGACAATTTCGAAAACTATGAGTCACGAGAGTAGGATATTTGAGTCAGGCGTCGCTGATTTACCTTGCTCACGAAGTTTCACCCTCTGAGATCGATGCTGAAGGGCTCTACACTGTACTCGTAAACGTCGGAGATAAAAATGTGCGCCTTCAAGAAAAAATGTTCTTAAAAGGGTGTAAGTTAAGTAGTAATTGAGTTATTTGGAAAAATTCTGGCTCTGAGAAACTACACTTTATACGCCACCGTCTGCAACCTTCTGCAAATCTGAAGAGTGGCTTTAAAGAACACTAAACTGTTCTAAGCTCTTCTATAGAATGCATTGTGGGCCCACATCTGAAAAGGAAGTACTGAGGAAACGCGGATATTGACGCAGAACCCACACCAGGAAAATTTTCGCAAAGAGCACACTCCAGAGGTGTCGTAGGTTTCGAACGGTGGGGTACATAGTGTAGTTTCCTAAAGCTAGAATTTTTTCCAGGTACCTCTTTCGAAACTCAAGTTACTGCAGTTTTAAAACCCTAGTTTAGATTCGTTTACTTGGATGCTTTTTTTGTCTTCTTCCTCTATCAGTGTAGCGGTTTTCGGCGTTCATTTTAGACGCCGAAACTCAGCATAGAATAAATCGGCCACGCTGGGCTCTAATGTACTACTCCCGTGCCTCTAAGTTTTCTAAATTGCCTGCTCCGGGCGGTTTTCACTCACATACACAATAGTGCATTGGGTCCTTCTCTGATGATCAGACATCTCCGGAGCTCAAAACCCCAATGTGGGGCCCTATTCCGCGCCGAACTCTGTATGGCACGGATTGATATTGGAGATCTGATAATTTATTGATTTTTGGCGTGGTAATGTTTTTCTTTTTAATGGTTTAACAAAATGCAAAATTAACGTGTTAACGCATTAACGGGTTAACGCGGTTTTTCTTCGGAAATCAACGATTAACGTTTAACGAAAAGAATAATTTTCATTAATGCACAACCCTAATTGGTACCATTCAGCTTGCTATGTGAGGCAGGAACGATTCGTGCTCGCGGTAGGTTTTATTTGCCAATAGCGCGAAAAGTCCGCACTTTTGTACTACATACCGCGTAAAGATAGCGAGCGACCTCATCTTGTTCACTGTCAATTCTAAGTGAATTTTCGGCGCAATCGGAACGATTCTTGAGCTCGGTAAGTTCTAGTCGCCCTTTCCGAGCGTGAGAGGCCGACACCGTTTCCTGAGTTTCGCCAAAATGAGTTTATTTCATTTGACCAGATTGACTGCTCTCCTAATCTCAGTTTCCGATCCAAAGTTATTCAATTTTTTTCATTTATACTTCGCGTAAATATATTCGAATCTATTCTATATTCCTACCCCGACGAAAGGGTCATTGGAATATTGGCCTGCGAACAAAGGTGTCATTCGAATCTATCCTGTAATCGCACCTCGAAAACTGAGGTCAATTGAGCTTTATACGGTATTCGGACCTAAAAAAAAGGATTCAGTCGAATCTACAATGCTCACATCGAGATCCGTAAACTAGTCATAATCTGTTTGTTTCAGGGCTGCGAACATGGTGAGTGCGTGACAGCTGAGGGGCAAATTGGAGGAAAATGCTCTTGTGTAGAGTGCAAATATGCCTATTCTAACGAGAATAACAATTTCATGCACATGACAAATGGACGCGTGCTTAAGCGGAAGATGAGTGCCTCCGTCAGATTGTAAATCTTCTGGAATTCTACGTCAAAAGTACTAGGCATATAGCTTTTGATGGAGTATCTTGTAAAGTCTCCTTGTAGGTTTTTGTGTAGTGAGTGGGGGGGGGGCGAAGGTGAATCGCCGCACGCTGTCAAAACCCCTTTGGCCGGAGGTGTCTCTGACTGCGCACGGCCAGTCGCAATGATCGTGCCTACTCCATCCACTAGACTGGATCTGATAAGGGGACCACATATCCGATATTGCATTACGTTAAGACTCCACCTCTGACTGTGATGATATAAACCTTTTGTTTCTTGGAAGCTGGTATCACAGAAAAATGTCACACTCTCAGATGACTGAAGAGTCAATGAGACATATCGAGTCCCTCACTCCGAAAGTCCTGAGAGGGCTCATCGGGTTTGTGAGCTTGTACAATTCAATAAAGAAGATTGGCTGTCAGAAGACCCTCACGCATTTGTCTCTCTCATAAATTTCTAGACTTTCAGAGTTGAAGCAACGCTTTGAGAGCTCAACGAGCATCATTTGCCAGCTGACCTGCAAAAATAGTTACTATATATCATTTCAAACTGGCTTTTTCGTGCAATCACGCCGTTAGCTATCCTAGAACGTGTTGCCTTCAAACATCCATGTGCAATATAATTCTTATACTACCAGTTTCTCCCACATATTCCTTTCTGCACAACTAAAACTGGTGAGGCAGGCAGCCCCTTTGTTCATACGCATTTTTTTCAATTTGGGTACTTCATGCACCATAGCGATGTAGAGTTCACGTGATAAATTTAGTATGATGAACGGACGGGGCTTCGACGGCAGATTGCCGCGCGCGCAATCAAACCCCGTTGGCCGGTCAGTATCACATCTCACATTAGGTTTTCAGGGGCGAAATGAACGAGCGCAAGTGTTACAAAGTGGTTGGGGCAGGGTTTGGGGGCGTCGGCGAGTTTGAAGGTAGCAGTGCGAGGGTTGAAGGAGTAGGGTAGCACTGAATAGTCGTTCCCTCGCCAACCCCACCTAGGAGGGTGGATCAGCCGAGATTCCACTGCTACACCAGTTACTGATTCTCTCCGGAATTCTCAGGGCAGTCACGTAAGGCACCGATGCCCTAACCTCCGCCCCAACCCCTTCGCAACACTCGCATCCGTGCATGCCGCCTCAGGAGGAGTCATGGATAACTGAACCGTTTTGTGGGTGTCTGCCTTACAAATAATGGTATATGCATAGCTGCAGGGAGCTCATCGCAAACGACCCAAACTTCAAAGACTGCGTCATCAACTATCGATACAGTTCACTGCTCTGGCAAAATAACATCTTACCTATGATGCCGTAGTAATCAGAAGACCGAAGTGGTCTTCTGTGCATTGCCTGAAGAGACCGTGATGACCGGTCGAAACAGTATTAGTTAGTGGTCCCTGATGGTCATCACACGTCTTCTGAAAAATACGAACAGGGCTTCTCAAAACTTCCTAACGTACTGCACAAAACTTTGGAACTGCTCTCGAGAAACGAACGCGTCGTTGCTAGAACGACGAAATGCTGTGATGCGGAACCGCACGTGAATGGCCGTCGCCGCTTAGCGTCTGGCACATTGAAGCAACCCCCTCGTCCAGATCTACGCGAGTCGATGTGAATGGAGGAAACCATTAGCCAACTAATACATAAATATATGCATGTAACTTGCAAGGAAATGACCGAACCGGGTCACCAGAATTGCACATAAATCCATGTTTTTCTGATAGACCACCATCCGGGTAGTCATGAAAGCCACATCCTATCTGTCCGAGTAGTACTGAAAAATAGTTATGAATCAAAAAATGAAGAGTCTTGTGAGCATATTTCCATTAAGCTACCGTAACCTGTCATGATAATCAGAAAGACAACAAGCGGACCTCAGATTCGTGTTCTACGCCCTGAACTACGCCACTGGACAAAGTCTGAGCTGGAAAGTTTCTCTTGACGTGTGCACCACCGAAAATGGGGTTGTACCCCCATGGGGATTCAGAGGTCCAAAAACTTTTTTTCGTCTGAACCTCGCGTAGGGGTTTTTATGAGCACTGGTCACGAATATAAGGTTATGAATGTAACGTTTCTTGGAGACAAGGCTCGCTCAAATCTGGACACCATCGAATTTTGAGTTACATGGGTTAGGCTGGCCTAGCTGAACACCATCTGGAGCATGAGAATCATGACCAGAGTGACCGATGTTTACATTGCAGTTTCGAAGAATGCGTGGACGCTGGCTGACACATGGACGATGGACATAATTTTCTGACACGGTGGCTGACGGAAATGGCTGGAATAATTTGAACAAGACCGTTTTTTGCTTGAGACTGACTGTAGCATACATTTCGCTTCAGCGGGAAATCTCTCAAGCTGAATTCTACCCGGCCCCTGCCTTTAAGGCTACTCGGATGGTAAACTATCAGAAAAACATGGATGTAGGGACAGTTCTGGTAACCAGATCTGGTCACTCTCTTGTTAGAAATATTAGAGTGGTGCTGACGTCGTGGATGGTAGAGTGGCACTCGATGCCAGAGGCGAGCCGTTTACAGGCGCATGAGATTTTGCCGGAACCATGGAGGTATTCAGACGAGCACGTCCCTAGGTGCTACAGTTGCGTGAAAAACACTCCGTGCTGACAAGAAACAACTTACTTTTCGAGTTCTCAAATCCTGAGGATAAGCGAGATATAGGAGGAAGCCACCCTGGGACGCCCACATCAGGAAGCCACTTTGGTACGCATCTTTTACTTTCTTTCCAGCTCAACAGTAGCTAGATGAGCAATGGTTTTTTATCATTAGCCCCGCTCTTTTCTTCATTCTCAACCTTTCTCTTTATTCAGGTCAGCTTGCATACATCGGTTGCAACTGGCTGAATGTACAAGCCTTGGACAACTCGTCCACCATGTTTCAGCAACTCTATTTTTGAGGGGCCATAAATCCGTTCCCAGGGGGTCTTGTACGACTCTAGAGACATCAATGGGATCAACGAGGGACTGTTTTTAAGACAGGCAGAGTAACAGAAAAACGATTCTGAGGCTGAACTGTGCGTTTAAAGGCAGTGTTCAGGATGGTTTTCCTTCCCGAGTTTTTCACATAAAACAATGCCTTGGCATTCAAGTGTTACCAGATAAACGAAGAAACGACAAGAAACGCATTAAAACGTCGTATTTCGGTAAAATTACTCTATAGGATGGACTAGTTGTCAGGTTGGATGGACATGATCATAGTGGTTATCACCAATGAAATGATGGGTCAATCGAAAATAGAAGAATATTTTATGCAAAGCAGGATTGGTTAGATCCCTGAGGAATGAGAGGAGCAATAGAGAGTGGGGAATTGCAAGGGCGGGTCCACGAAAAATTTCATTGTCGCAACAAACACTTCCTGTGATAGTTAAAGGCAGTGGTCACGATGAAAAACGTTATCGAAAAAACTGCAAAAATTAGCTAAGATCAAAAACAGCTGAAGGACTATGAAGGTTGCGCGGTGAGGAACGGGTTAGAATTCGAGTTTCTAGGACCCAAAGAAGCCAGTTCGTGTACACATGCACAGCGCCGACCAAAAAGATTGCGGTCTCATGCCGAGCAGTCAAAAAGCAACGACATTTAGAGGAAGGAATAAATGCAAATTTACCTAATGAAAACAGTTGAGCAATGAAAGAAAGCACTCCAGTCAATGTTTTTGAATAGATGTGTATATAAATCCAAAGGTTTATTCATTGAAATTCAACTTCCAAGCCAGCTGATGTGAATGAAGTAAGAGGTAATCGATGCCGATGATGTGGTGTGGGCTCGTCCACCATCAAGAGACAAGAAAGTTCAGGCTTTGAATTTGGCCCAAAACAGCGGTTCTTTCGCGACTTTTTTCTCATAGGTGCTACTACTCAAGACTCAGGAAAGTGTTTAGAGAGAAAAAGACGACAAGCATATTTGATCGCGGCCACTGTGTCTAAGAGGCGGGGTGATACGTAAGGATTTCGTGTACTTCTGGTGCGTTTTCATCAATTTCTCCGTCATTTTAGTTCTACCCGGGGCCACTCAATCAATATTGCGAACAATCTCAAAATTGAAGATTATCGTGAACACTGCCTTTAAGCCTCATTTTCTATTTTTCCTTGCCGTCCTACAAGCAAATCCGCGCATCACTGCGATGTTTTTGCATCATTGTGCAATGCAGAGCAGTGGGAAGTTGTTTTCAACTGTTTTCGAAGGCAGTGTTCACGATAATTCTCGTTCCCGAGTTTTCAACTCAGGGAAATGCGTTGGGGACAAGTGTTACCAACATTACAGAGAAACGGCGAGAAACGCATTGGAACGTCTTGTTTCAGTGACTTCAATCTTCGACCTGGACTAGATGTCCGGATGTTCACGGTGGTTGTGACCAGAGAAACTCGAAAAGAAATTCGATACGAGAATTCGAAATTGGAAGAATATTATACGCAAAAGAGTGTTACTTAGAGTTTCAAGCTAGAACGGAGCAACCGAAAGCAAATAATTGCAAAAGACTGGTTCACAAAAGACTTTATTGTCAAGACGGACAGTTTTTGTGGAAGTAAAGAGGCGAAGTGAGAGCATAGAATTTCTCGTCCTTCTTTCGCGTATTCCTCGATTTCTTCGTCATTCCATTTCAACCCGGGGGCCAAACAGTCGATTTAACGAATGATCTCAAAATTGAAGATTGTCATGACCACTGCCTTTAAGCTGCTGTTAATGCCTTTCACGATACTAACTGTTGTATTGATTTTTAATAACCCTAAATTCTATAATCGGCACTATTTTTGGGTGCGATCAATATTGCTCATTGCCACACGTCACACGTCGCGAGCTTTGGGCTTCGGATCGGTTTTCGGCTGACAGTCTATAAGCAACACCGGAAAAGTGGCGCGCGTTGAAGAATGAGGAGTTAACCACCGATCGAGTCATTTTGTGACCAATAGCAACACAACAATTTCTGTTCAAATGACACGAGAGTTGAAGCCTGGCTTGCTCCAATTAGTCCGGGCGAAGCAGTCAGCGGAGCGGTCGGTTATGAAAAAATATTACAATGATAAGGAGATTTTGACATGATAACCCCGAAACGCCTTCTTTCGACGTGCTGGGGTGCGTTCCAAGAATATTCCCATTGCAAAGCACGTCCATGGAAACGTGGCCACGGCCACGTGGGAGCAATTTTCAGTTTTAATTCGCATTTAAGGGAAGCAAAGTTGTCCATGGAAAGGTTGTTTTTCCTCCCACGGCGTCGTGGGAACGTTCTTGGAACGCACCCCTGAAAATGAGGGAGCCAGGCTATACGTTGCTTTGCATTCATACCCACAAACACGACTGAGCGCCCATTCTTTATAGATTCGATGTTTCTGCCGTAAAATAATGAAAAAAGTAAGAGCATGACTTGCAGTGGGTAAGTATGCTACACACTTCGGGTTGACTATCTGTGCATTCCGTTCAGTTCCGTCTGAGATGGCTTAGCGGCTAGCAATATAGCTCCCTCGAAAATAGTGGCAGGTTTCAGTTGCACAATTGTAAAGCATTTAGTCCGTTGACTGCATTCATAGATGGCTTCGACCACATAAAAGGCTGAATGCCGTCATGGACAACATTTCTCCCGTGGGGTTGTGGGGATTGGTCCTGCCGCGAGCACTGATGCAAGATGAGCTTGAAATATTGGGGCAGGGTATCGTTTCGCAATAACGCCATTTGCAAAGGGCTTCATTTTCATCTAATTTTCATTCCTTGTCGAGCCTGTTCATCTACATTGTTGGGCGCACTCCCCAGCCCTTTCTGACCGAGGACGATTCGTCTATAACTAGCCCACCTGTTTGTTTTTTTTTTGAAGTGAGTCGCTCACCATTGAGAACTGTGAATTGTCTTGAGATTATTATGGAATGAAGTGAAATCAGTGTGGTGACAAAATAATTTCTAGCGTTCTCTCTCTAGTTAGGTCATTATATACATTCCATCCATTCGGTATCTCTGATAACTTGCAGCCGTGAGTTACTTGGATCATGCACTGCTGGACAAGAGATTTGCACTCGAGAACTCGAAACGTATCTCGAGTGACGATGAATCGACTGGTGCTGAGCTTTGTGTTTGTACTGTGTCTCGAAGCTGAGTTTTTGGGGCAGCATTTAATAATCACCAAGTACAAAAATACAAGGCTCTGCACCGTCACGGGCCACCCCAACCCTACGAGGATCCATATACGGGTTTTGAACGATTTACATCGGACAATGTGCATTGACGGTTGCATCGCTGAGGCAAGTATTTACATTGAAATATGGTGCGAAAATCCGAGTGTATTAACCTCTTTCCAGGGATGCAAGTGGGGCACATGCGTTGAGGTTGCTAGAGAAATCGAAGGCAAATGCTTATGTAGAGAGTGTGGAACGGCTCATCTGCACCCGATTAGTATTAAAGTGCAATAAACATTTGAGCCTAGTCCTGCTCGCGTATTCGATATGGTCATACAGCAAGGGTTCTCATATCTGTAAGGATACACATGTCTAGCAGGATGTGAAGCGTCCCAGGGATTTCCTGATCGCTTTAGATAGTTTGACAGTGTGATAGCGGAAGTCGATCTCCGCTGCGTTTCACAAACCCAGGTCCACTCCGTTCCCGAACGAAGAATTTACAAATGTATTCTGGAAAGCCTGAAAACCCAGCCAGGGACATAACCCTCGGGTGGTCACAGTAGGGGCTAGGGAAGAAGAGATTCTGCACTCCGTTATAAAGAGACTCGTACCACAGCTGCAGACAGCTGCACATATGTGAAAGATCCAGATAACCAAGTCCGTTTTTAAGTAATAAGATGTAAAAATGGATGCATTGAAAGACACATAGATTATTAATGAATATGCTAGGTCTCCAATTCCTGTGGAGATGTATAGAGGCCTTTCGTCATTCAGAAAAATTTGTAGAGCGAATAAACGAAGCGCAGATATTGCGGCGGCTGTCAGCCGTTCGCGACAGCGCCGTTCAGGGGGTACCGTTCGCCAGCAACGATCTACCGCCGCAGCCCCGGCCGTTCACTAGACTGATCTCAACGGATACACCATGGAAGATTCATTCGATTTCGTCGTTCTCAGTGACCAAGAATGCAGTATCTATGCGAATTATATATTTGCGTTCATTAGCCTTACTCCGTGTGCAATATGTGCAATGAACGCCACCAATTTAACCACATCGCGGATGGAACTTTTCGTTGAAACTTTCGAAGAACTGTAAAGAATGTCAGGGAAAGTAGGTAAGTGTTCTGAGTGAATACGCAGCAAGTTCCAAAAAAGAGAGATGTTGGCGGAGAGCGCTCAAGAGATATCAAATCAGGGTTGGTCTAGAAAGGGTGTGAAGGACGTCATATAACTGAGCAGGACTGCTCCAAAGAATCCAATTACTGCTGAGGTATTTACGTCAGAAGTCAACAACATGTATCCAGAGACGAAAAAATTATGGTGTGTGTAAAAAAGGTAATGACGGACAATTCATATTTCCAGTGGACTTTGTGCGCTATTGTACATAAGCTCTATTGCATGTCAAGCAAGCTCCTGCTTACGATTATCACTGCAAGGAGCGGTCGCTTTTCCGCCGGAACCTCCCTAGCGCTTTAGCATTAGGCGCTTTAGCTGGTGCAGACTAGTGTCCTGAGTGCATTCGGATTCAACAGCTAGATTGACAAATTATGAGGATTGGTACTCGTCGACATGTTCAGAATGTAAACAGCGTATCAGGTCGCATAGCATTTATTCAGGAGTGAATGCTTTCTCGTCTTATTAGCTCATCCTTTCTGGTTAACCGCTATCCACGACGTGAAGTCCATAATCTCTCCTCACAAGAATGCCAGATTAATCAATAAATTTTGCCAGTAGTAGAGTACATAAAGGAAGGCCTTTGCATAAGAGCACGCCTATTGTAGATGAGGACGCAGATTAAAGGCAGTGGTCACAATGAAGAACGTTATCGAAGAAAATACAAAAATAAGCTATGATCTAAAACAGCTGAAAAAACTATGAAGGTAGCGTGAAGAAAACCAGACTAGAGTTAGAGTTTCTAGGGCCCAAAGATGCCAGTTCGTGCCCACGTGCACAGTGCCGCCCAAAAAGATCGCAGTCTCATGCCGAGCGTTCCGAAATCTTCGACATTCAGAGTAAGAAATAAATGAAAATTCACCTAATAGAAGCAGTTGTACAATGAAAGCAAGCACCTTAGTAAACGTTTTTGACTATATGAGTACATAAATATTCGAAAAAGCCAAACCGAAGCCTAATGTTTATTGATTGAAATTCTATTCAAAGCCAGCTGATGTTCTTGATGTTAGAGATCATCGACGCCAATGATGTGGAGTGGGCTCGTCCACCATCAAATTACAAGAAAGTTGAGGCTTCGAATTTGGCCTAGATCTGCTATCTTTTCGCGATTTTTTCTCTTAGGTTCTACTACTCTGAACAGAGGAAAGGCTCTAGGCTTCTTTCAGAGTTCGATCTTCGTGCGACGCGATGGGATTGTAACCATGAGCATCGATCAAGATCGCGTCGCACGTCGATCCGTATGCAACACATGCCAACGCGTCGCCCGACGATCGAACTCTGAATGAAGCTTCAGAGAGGAAAAGAAGACAAGCAGCGATAAAAATCGATGATGAACTCGGTGCCTGCAGAACGTGATCGACCCAATGGTGACATGTGATTGCTAAAGGCACTTTACACCTCCACATGTGAAATCTGATATTTGCCTGTAACTCTGTCGTAGTACACTTCCGTTCAACACGTGCAAAGTGCAAAATCTCAATTACTTCGCACAAGCGTGGTACTGGCGTCTACACGCCTCTTCTCATGATCTTCAAACTCAGTAGCGACTAGATAGACGGTTGAATTCCGTCATCTTCTACAATTGTCTTTCCCTCGCCGACTTGTTTCTTGAGCCTGCTCCTGATTCGTGCAACGACCAGAGATGAGGGGATATTCAGATCCGCGATGACTCGTCCAACAAATTTTGGCTCTATCCTAAGGAGGGGGGCCACTCATGATCACCACATGATAGAGACCACGAAATGAAAGTGAACCCTACTCTCAACTGAGACCCAACAAAATATCTAGAACAAAAACATTTGCTATCACAGTGATTTGAAATGATCTTGTGAGTGACTGTAGTATAATCTTTTCATTCCTATGAGTGGCCCCCTCCCTCCTTAGGATACAATACCGCTCGTAGGATTTGGTCAGAAGGCGCGCGAGGTCGGGTTTTAGCGTCTTTTTCGTCTTTCTCTCATATCTCGCTTCGGAATCAACTCTGAGCGAAACTATGGCGATATTCGTGATCCTGGTGTAAAGGGCTACCAAACGGTATAGCCCATATTGGAGTTTCGTTTTAAAGTAACGACGTTTGACGGGCGGGGATACTGTACATTACCATTTGATGGAGAAGGGGGCTCGGCGTCCTGTGTCTGCGTCCTCGTGGCTCTTACCACACCGTCTGCAACGCACTGGTCGTCTGTGACCTCGCCGACTCGCGTGCTGCCTCTCCGCGTTGAGATTTTCGGCGGTTCCCCCACCATCATTCCATTTGGTGTGAACCGTTGAGAAATCTCGCAGGTAAGCGGCAGGGATGGTGCCGGGCGCGGCGAAGGAACAGTTCGACGTTCCCTCCTCACAAAATTAGCAGCTGTGATTGTGGTAACAATACGATACATAGCGTTGTGCCGTATTGGTCAAGTTCCCACGCAAATGCTTCAGCATCCCCCACCCCTGTTCTCGAAAAATGTGAGGAGAAGACTCGTTTTCCGTTGAAACTGATGCTATATAGTTTAATCATCTGATGTTCCATCTATTTAGGAGAGGCCACAGACGACCAGCGCTGCTGACCTTGATGGGAGAGAAAGCATGAATAGGGGAGTGTGCAAGGCCGAACGTGTGCTTGGGAAAGGCAGCACGCGAGTCGGCGAGGCCACAGACGACCAGTGCGTTGCAGACGGTGTGGTGGGAGCCACGAGGACGCAGACACAGGACGCCGAGCCCCCTCCTCCATCAAATGGTAATATACAGTATACCCTGTCTGTCAAACTTCGTGAGTTCAAAAAGAAACATCAACAAGGGCTATACCATTTGGTAGCCCTTGACACCAGGATCACGAATATCACCACAGTTTCGCTCAGAAATGATTTTGAAGTGAGTTATAAGAAAAAGACAAAAAAGACGCTGAAACCCGACCTCGCGCGCCTTCTGACCAAATCCTACGAGCGGTATTGTGGAGCCCAAAGGCGTATTCATCCACAACTATCTTCAACAATGTTCGAGACGCTAGTGGATCATTGTGTGGATCCGTTCAAGAGAGCAGGGAATCTGAATTATTTTTCCTGGTGTGATGTACCAGTAACGGTTGAGCAAAACTGCCAACATACTGATGTCTCTCCCACTGAATGAGGCCATCACTATGATTTTCTGAGGTCACAACCACTTTCCAAGAACGAATATGTAGATGCGCATCCAACGTGGCTGGTCACCAGGGTCAAGCAATGCTGAAAATTTTCCAAGGTGGGGAGTTGCCACACAACTTGGAAAATTGGGGGGGGGAGTGGGGTGGTCGCACCGCCGAATTTTTTTTGATTTGTTTTTTTTCTCGATTCAAACTCAGCTCTACCAGAGAATGTTTCCTACACAATTGCGATTTGTTCAATTTGTTTGTCAGCCGCTAAATGCTCGTAGAAATCGCAATTGCCCAAACAGCGAAAAAATGGTTTTTTGGGATATTAAACTCATATGCGTGGCTGTTATGCGCGGTGACCCAGTGGTTCCGTAAAGTAAACCCAGTATTGAAGTAGAGAAAAGTTAATCCGCTTGTGTAAAGTGAGAAATAGGAAAAAATCGCAAGGTGGAAAAAAGTGGTGAGAAAAACCCATTTTTTTCCAAGTGGTCATTTCAGGCTTGATTTTCACTTTTAGAAGACGGTAGTCGAGCATAAGATGCATCTGCTAAGTTTTTTTTTCAAAAACTACAATACCTAAATTTTTTCTGAAAAAAATTTTCTCGCGATTTTCTACCTCATCATATGCTCCCTTCCCCTTTTCCGCGGGCCCATATGACAGAATAAAAAATTTTCACGCAGGCTTGATTAGGCGTGAAATCATTTCAAAATCACTTCAAACGGTTTTTCACACAGTTACAGCATGACCAGGCCCGCATGTCGGCCGCTGGTAACCTTAATACTCGCCAAATTTGCTATTGTTCAAATGGCAAAAAATACGTTTTTGTGGACCTTTACATTTTTGGGGACGTTACATACACCGCCATTAGGGCCGTAGCTCAGCGATTTGGTAAAATAGACCTAGTAGTAAAGTAGAAAAAAACAAAGCCATCCATTGAATGAGCAATGAAAAAAATTACCCGTCGGAAAAAGTGGTGTAGGAAGGTCGTTTTTTTTCAAATGACATTTGCGACCTTACATTTGACTTCTGGAAGGCTGCATTCGGAAAGAAGGTGCATCTACTGAATGTTTATTGACAACTAGATTACCGGGACTTTTTTTAGAAAAACTTTTTCTGAGGTTTTTCGCCTGATCATGTGGTGAGGTGAAGACATAGCTCTGTCAATGCGTAGCTAGATACCTCCGAGGGCGCCCCCCCCCCCCCCGAAACGCCGCCCCATTCCATGTAGCGAGAATTTAAGGGTTTAAGCTACGATAGCTAAAATCCGCATATTCTTGTGTCGTTCGAACCATTGTTCTCTCTGACGCTAAACCCGTATATTCTCGCCATAATTTTGTAGCGAGAATCTACGGAGCTAGCGGCAGGCTGTGTTGAAATGCAATCTTAACCCGCGTTGGCTACGCGGAACGCAGGGATGCCGTTCTATTAGTCCTGGCCCAGTCAACCCACGAATAACTTGACACTCTGTGGGTGGTCGTGGACTGTGACCCGGTGTTGCTCTCTGAAAGACCTTGCGAGAGACAATTTTGGCCGCTGGGATGCTGCAGGCCGTGGGGAAGAAACGGCGATGCGCTCGATCGCAGCAGGGATCGTCTTTCTAGTACAGATCAAGACTGGGTGGGTCGATCGACCGTGTGTTGCAATGAGAATAAGCGTAGAATATGCGGGTGCTGTAGCGAGAATTTACGTAGAATATGCGGGCGCTGTAGCTAAAATTTCACCAACTGAGGCTGAACTTCTCGTAATTTACGTAAATTCTGGTGTCAAAATTAGACTAGATGCCTCCGAAACCCTGGGCATCTCTGGTTTCCGTGTGAGGCATTTAGTTACGGGTTGGCGGAGAGTGAGGCAGAAAATGAAGAATAAAATCTTTAGAAAAACTCGAGCCAATGTAGTTTTCGATAAGCATTAAGTATTTGCATCTTTTGTAAGACTGCTGTCTTCTAAAAATGAAAACCAAGGCGGAAAAAGTCATTTATTAAAACGGCCTACTCACACCAATTTTTCCGACGGGCGATTTTTTCTAATTCTCATTTTACGCAAGCGGCTTCGCTTTTTTCTCTTTTTTACTGGGTTTGTTTCACCGATCCGCTGAGTTACGGCTCATTGGAGTATTGAGTATGACACTAGAAGGCTCCCAAGAACCATTTTTCGCTATTTCGACAAATGCAATTTTGACGAATATTCAAACCTTGAACAAAGTGGACGGGTTTACCTTGAATTCAGCTGTGCTGTTGTGAGCGAGGAATTCACATTTTGTCCGACGGGTTGCTTGACCCTGCTTGCCACTTCCATCAGTTTCAAGCGCAAGAAAGATTATTCTACTGGTGTGAAATCCTCGTAACTCGTCTAACATTTTTGCACTCCAAAGTTAAATTGTCTTTTCAGTAACAATGTTTTGCCTCTTGCATTGTCTGGTGGTGGGGTTGGGTTCCAACGCTGTTTTTACCAATACTTTCCAACTCTGTACAAAGAAGAACACCTGTGTTAAGTGTGCCCGAATGAGAATGGCGGCCCAAGCGGCCGGCGTGCTTGGCAGGCGGCCGTCGCATGTGCAGCTCTCGGACGAGTGTTGGATTTTAATGACGGCCATCTCCTCTCCCCATGTCTGCAGAGTTGATTGATCGGCGCAGTGCTTGCTGCCAGCCGATGCCGGCCCCGTTCGTAGTCGATGGCGCTGGGGACGTTTCGCATGCGCGTCCAAGAGCGGCGAACGCGACGGCCGCCTGCCAAGCACGCCGACCGCATGGGCAGCCATTCTCATTCGGACACACCTTACGTTAACGGGACACCCTGACATCGCGAGAAGAACCGATATTCCGAACCTACTATGAAAGATTCAGGCATGACTTCCAGCCGAGCATTTCTCAATGAGATGTGGACGAGAATTTTAAAGTGGACTACACTATAGGAGTCATTTTCATCATTTTAGGTAGAAAGGAAACTCTTATGAATAGTTAACGTCTCTGAAAAGAGAGGAATCGCCAATTTGTCTATAAAGAACTGCAGTCAGTCTACGCGAGTAACGGGTCTTCATGAGTAAGAACTTTACCGTCAGAGTGCATTGGACATTGGGAGACTAAGTTTGACAATTCTATCCTTATTTTTCATAAATATTTTCAACAGGTTGTCATCCTGACAGGCCTTCATAACACTGAGACGTGCGCTGCCTTCAATTGAATAATAGAATTCTCATTGGTTAACCTGCTTATATTATTTAAATCTGAGCTATACCAGAAAGAGATATACATGACATAACTGCTGCGCTTTGCGGGTTGTGACACTGTTGGGTGAGCGACTAAAAACGCCAATGTCACCTGTTGCTAGGACGTTAAGAGCTTGAGTCACACAATCTATGGGGGAATTCCCCCAACTCGAAAGTTACGGGTAGCACCGACGCACAGCGTGTAGAAGGTTCTCTTCTAGCCTCAAGATTGGGTGAGGATATTACATAGTCCTCATTACTGACTCGACCGTAGCTAACCACGAAAAAAGAGAAACTTAGCGTTATTTCATTCATAAGCACTGTTGCAAGCTCTAGTGTAAGAAAGATAGACTAACTTCAAATTTTTGGGCCCTAGAGATGACAGATCAAGTGTTTAGGAGGGTTTAGTGATTCAACCAATGCTGAGTGTGATAGCTCGTCTAGTCTTGTTTTCTAGTCATATTTGGACCTTGGAAAAGCGTCGTCAGAGTGTGACGCCACGTCTTGTTTTCACCCATACACGTCACGTAGTGCACATTCAACATTTGTCCATTGTTCACGTACGAACTTTCGAGTTTCGACGTCTGGTAAACGTCTGGTAAACGTCTGGTATACCTCAACACAAAAGGAGAGGACCAGGCTGCAACAACACGACTTAGCGGATAACCGCTTTTGTATCTTGTATGATCGCTTCTTCTCGCCTACATGTATCCATCCATAGTGTTGAATTCTCTCCTATCTCAAACCTTTTCTGTGGGGGGAGACCAACTCAAGAGCAAACTGCTATCGTTACAGTCGATCACGTTGCAGGTATGTTAAGGTCAGGCCCACTTAAAAAGGCTGCGGCTAAGCTTTCTCTGAAGTTACACTCAATATTCAAGAAAAGCGTTTGTGTTGAGGGCATTATGCAGTTTACTGTTGTTATATGTCAATTTCCCATCGTAGCCTGTCACCATCATTAAGAGTTTCGACCTACCACTGTGGCGCTAGCCGTGGATTATCAAAAATTGTGTCCAAAAACCCTGCTTGAATAGTATAAGCTTTCAGTGACAATGAATCGCCTCGTTCTGTGTCTCATAGTGATGGGTGCCAGTGTCGCCATGGGCTATCACTATATAACCATGTACAAAGGAGATATTCTTTGCCCTCTAACCGGGTATCCTGACGTCGACTTGAGTCCTTATCGTATTCTGAATGATATGCATCGGAAACAATGCATGGACGGTTGCTCAAACCAGGTGAGTGCTCGCTTCACAAAATCCTGCATTGCTCATGCCATATTATATTCCATTCAGGGATGCGAACGAGGCGACTGCATACCAGTTTCAGGACAAACCCAAGGCCTTTGCTCTTGCACAGAGTGTGCGAGCGACTCATCAGAATCCGACAAATAGTTTTATGGAATGAGTTCAATTGTACCCATTCGCTCTTGCTTCCGCTTTTTTAGGCAAGATGATAAAGACATTTTACAACAGATATGAACCCTGGAATAAAGATCTTAAAGGGTCAATCTTCCGTCGATCTCTGCGAGAACCGCAAATAAAGCCGCTGACGTGTGACAAATGCGCAATGGGTTGTTGATCGAGTATACAAAGCCAGACAAGATAACTACCCCGAGCGGGTTGGAAAATCAAGTTACTCTTGCTTCAATTTAAAGTAGTCCCAGAAGCTTTAGCCTGGTGTTTCGGAGTGCAAAATGAGATTCGATTTGTCCGTTTTGGTGCACTCGATCAAAAACACTTGCTAAACCAATCTCTTCACAAACGGTCTCGACACTTGCAGGTTGCCACTGCATCGTCGAGTACACTATTACAACTCTCTAAACCGAAACGAGTTACACCGACACCATTAGGCTGTCTGTGGAAATTTTTAAAAGATAGTAAATATAAAAAACATAAAGAGAGGTATATCGCTGAGGCGCGAAACCGTCCTGCAATATGGTGCTTCGCTCAGAATATTTCATATTTCATATGGTCTCAGGGGACAAATGCTTTTGTAGGGTGTGTGCAAATAGCTAATTAATACAGAACAAGCCTTTTGTTTCAGTGTGATAATGTTTCTGGTAAGGTCTCTGCCTACATATTAGGTTACCGCTGAAGTTTCGAGAATTTTTGGAGCACTTCGAGTCTTTTTGAGCTATCTTCAAAATAAAAGTTCTGGTTTCATTCTTTGTATATATGTAGAGAATAGCAGTGCTTATATTTAAAACCGACAAGCTTGTCCATTCCTTCGGCACAATCGTCGACATGTCAAGTTTTTCAATGCTGTCAAGCGACCAAGTTCGCAGATGCCTTCTTTAGGACTACCAATCCGGGATGAAACCTACGGATTCCTATCGCCGCATGGTGCAGCCGTTTGACAAGGGTCGTGTTCCCGGAACTACAGTACACGATTGGTTCGGCAAGTTTCGGGTAGGGCAGTACGAGGTCGGAGACAAGGAGTGATCAGGAAGGCCATTGATGCTCAACAACGACGAAGTGCCCGAGCATATGGAAGGCGATCGGGGCCAAACTACGTGAGAGATGATTAGCAGACTTGGCTGCGCTCAATCAACTGTCGCTCGTCACTTGGTATTAATTGGGAAGGTTTCCAAGCCCAGCGTTTGGGTCCCCCACTCCTTTAGCGTGAGCGACAGGCTTCGCTGTGTGGAGACATGCACTGAACTGCTCTCTAGAAAGCGCACGTTTGCTCGGATTGACGGCATTACCAGAGGAGACGAAAAGTGGTGTCTGTAAGTCTATATATCGCATGAAAGGACGTGGGCAGACGTTGGGCAAGTAGCGCGGACCACGCCAAAGCCGGAGAAGCACCAGCGGAAGCTGATGCTCTGTGTTTAGTGGGACATTCGTGAACCAAGTTTATGGGTCCAGAGAACACCACAGTAGCCGCCGAGGTCTCCTGCTCACAGCTGGTACGTTTGGCCAGGGCGATGCGCACTCGCCCCTGGGATGAACACTGTTTGCCTTTTACACGACGATGCTCGGCCACACGTATCTCGGATAACCCGACAGAAACTGCTGGACCTGCGCTGGGAAATTCTTCCTGACCCTCCATATAGCACAAATCTTGCCCCTTCCGACTACCATCTGTTCCGCTGGATGCAGCACTTCCTGGGAAACAGTTTACTAATGATGAAGTACTTAAAATGGCCTCACAAGAATACTTCGACTCGAAACGACAAGAGTTCTAATCTTAGGGAATCCATGATCTGCAAAATCGGTGACTAATGATCCCTGAATGTGATGGAAATTATTTTGTTGGAAGAGCCTTGTTGGTTTTTGAAATAAATGTTTCATTCAAAATCGTGAAAAGCCCGGAAACACTTGCATCAACCTAATATATTAGGGGAAGTATAAATAGCAAGTTTGTATTTCGTAAGAGAATGCCAATACCCCTTTGATCTGTCTCCAATTTTTAACAAAGATTTAAACGAAAATCGAGGTAAATGCAAATGAGTACAGCTCAGCTGGTACTATTAGCTGGAACGATCACTTGGTCCCCGTGTAGAGCTGAATTGACGAAGGATTTGGGGAAATTGCGCCGGAACTGCATTAAAGGTTGTTATCTCACACGGGTCTGAAAGGAGGTACACTCATTCAGAAATGTTCCCAAATCTCAAACAACAGTAAAGATAAAATGAAAAAAAAACTGATTTGATGTTGATCAGACCCCGTGACTACTGGGTGGATAGCGGGACGATTCTCTCTGCGACTCGGCGCTGCCAGCAGTATGTGTAGTTAGAAGGTTAGATGAAGTCTTTGCGCCAAATAACTCCGACTCCGAATCTGGAGGCCTAAAGAAGTACGTTTACAAAAACTTCATGACGAGTCAGATGACAGCTATGAGTTCCAGCTTGAAAAGAGCATGCGATCTGCTGTCGATGCCTTATCACAAGGACTGTTTGAAACATTTTGCGAACCCGCCATTCGAAATCAACCACCTAAAATTAACCACGATTCCAACTTGTTGAGGCTTCGCTCTGTAAGCAAGGCTACAGCTGGGCTTTCCCGAAGCCACACTTAGTTTTCGAAAAAGTCTGACTGTTTTAAAATCTCATGTAGAGCATTTCCTGTGGCCACTTCAAAGCTTCCTACATTCCACAAGATTGTCACATATCTCTGTTTACAGACTTTTTGTACAACTCGATTGATTATGAACTTTATGAATATGATAAGCTTCAAGGACAATGAATCGCTCTCCGCTGTGTCCGGTGGTGTTGCTGTGTTTTGACAGGCTGACAATATGTGTATATCCAATAACAACGGAACACTTCTCCGTACCGTAATAGGACACCTTTACGCCTTGAGAAGGCTTTTTGAAGGCAGTGTTCATGAGAAAAAATGTGTTTTAGTTTCCACTAGGAATGGGCAGTGGAGGGACGCGCTGTAACGTTAACGTAGAAAAAACGCATGGAAACTAGTAACGAATAGCCCCAAAACAGCTCAAAGTTGTCACTTTGAGTGCAAGGCAAACCCCATAAACGCAATGCCCGCCCTCCGACGTGAGCAATTGAAAACTTGAAGCCTTGAAGGCAGTGTTCACGAAAAAAATGTGTTTCAGTTACCACTAGGAATGGGTAGTAGAGGGGCACGCCGTCGAAAGAACGCATGAGAACGAGCCAGGAAATGCTCCAAAAGAGCCCGAAGTTGCCATATCGAGCGCAGGGCAAACCCGAAAAGCGCAACACACTCCAACCGACGTGAAGAAATGAATGCTCGAGATCGTGAGATGAGCAATGATTTTCAATCATTCGCCCCATTCTTCCCTTCATTCCCAACCTAGAGACATCATTGCAATCAGCATGGGGCTGATTTCAAGATAGGCAGCAAAACAGAAAAGCGATTCTGAGGTTCGACTGTGCCTTTTAAGATCTGAATAACATCCATAGGAAAATCCGCAATCCGCAACATTTATCTCAGGTGAATGTTGGCGAAAAAAAAACCACTTGCTTATTGTAGAGCGCCATGCATTCAGAGACACAGAATAGGCGATTACAATGATACTGCGGCAGAAGTTCTGTTCGAATGTTCTTGTAAGGAGTGTACGAACGGCTTATTAGGGCTGGGATTCATTGATTAAAGAACGATTTTTTTATTTCTTCATATGCGTTGTCGAAGACAGCAATGCACAGAGATAACATGTACTATACTACAAAAACATGGTTTGTTTTCTCAAGAAAAAATTGGAATAAGGGGAATTTAGAAGGAAAGAAACACTGAGACTGGGTGGCGCGGTTGAGCAATGGGCCTCCTGTGGCAAGCCATGAGCTATAGTTGTGCTCGTCGAGGAAATAACAAACGGTGTTTGGAGGCAAACGAAACTGTAGCCTATGGTTTGCGTTCGTAAATCTCAGCTAATAGGAGAAGCACACAGAAGCAATTCAGAGCGGTTAGTTGCTGTGCTTCCGCCATCCCCCAATTAATAAGATTTTCACTTATGCTCGCTTGGCCGTCTTTTACACAGCTCTGAACGTAATCAGTAATCTTTCAGCAGTTAACTACTACCTTATGAGAAAAATATATGGCGAAACAAGCATTTATAGGAATTTCGCTAAATGGGGACGGGCGGACACCCAGCAATCAGACGCTCTAACTTGTTTCTTTTCTCCGACTTCTGTATTCAAATGATGGCCAGATCTACCTTTCCATGAGAAAAAACTCAACACTCGTTTTTGGGTCCGGTCGCGGCTTGCAGACGGCTTCGTATCATGACTCTCGCGGTTTCGATCATTTTACCACCACCCGAGGCTTCTTTGATGAGGAGATACAATATTCATTTCATATTTACCATGAACTGCGGCTGTGTCCGTGCAATGCCCGTAAAACGTACACACCAAGAAGGAACGTGGAACCAGCGCGTGACTACTACGGAATTCGAATATTGTTCGTTGTGGAACCTATTTAATAATAGCGAATCGATTCCTTCAAAGGCAGGGTCAACAATATAATAAGAATGTCGAGTTTAACTCCGCAAAGGATTTTTAGGTTTACTGAAGCACTGCCATTACCAGAAGATCACAATAAAACGCTTCTTCGGAGTGAAGCTAGCGATAAGAAATCGGTAGTTTCTCGCTGATTGTAAAGTCTAGTGCCCGATATTGCTGATTCGAAACAGTCTCATCAGCTGGCTCAAAACTGATGCCTAACTGAAGACTCAGACATTGTGATCAGCAGGCTGCCGGAATTCGCCTGGAGAGCAGAAATCATTTCCAGCGACTCACAGTTTCTAGCCGGCCCCCCGCCGCAAGGACGCCGGCAGCCCCTGGCACTCCCGCTGTTGAAGAATCACATGACTGCGGTCTGACAATCTCTTGGTAGACCGATGTGTCGATATGGGTACCTTAATGCAGACCGTTGTGCAAGAAATCTTCTAAGCAACAGCCTGAGGTAGGTATGTACTATCCCTACGCCCCCCACCACCACTCCCCTCCTACGTCCTGCAAAGTGCACGTCGCGCGGTTTCGACCACGTACAGCATGGAACTCGATTTTCCATGTGCGGCGTTGTGCACCTGTAAGCGAATTGGCATCTTTGTGCCTTCTTTTCACTTAATTAATTGGTTGACTTTCGCATGACGCGGTCATTCCGCATTTTCACCGAGGTGTGCCGTCCTAGTAGCCAGCAGTGTCCATTTGTCACGGTCCTCAGCCACAATTTGAACACAATCCATCCATTGGTCGCTAGTCCACTTCCCGCGAAGTAAACATCGCGCCTGAATTGCCTTTAAATGCCGAGCGATTTCAAATTCACCTTCACCACATATGTCCTGAACCACTTCTTGCCTTAATATCACTATTTTTACCGAGTTTTCCTGTGTTCAATCATATCAGTTTTCAGCTGTTTTCAAACGAAACAGATTCTTGCAGTCTCCTCAAGAACTTTCAACATCATGAACACTACCTTTCATCTCGCTCTGTTGTGCGCAGAGCGAGTAGTTAAAAATTGTTGTAACCAAAGGATAAGACTAGCTCCACACCGTAAAAATGTGATGTCAAAAAAAACTGTGCAGGAGCACTTGTGGTCGCTGGCTCAAAAGAGTAATATGCTATGCCTGAGAGTTTGTTGGCTGCAAAATATGCCTTCGTATGTGGTCGGCTTTGTCCAAAAAAATCTTAAAGTCACAGTACACAATCACATATGAATTTTGAGATTTTCGTGCTAATGTGTTGAAGACTCCTCCTGTATGTATTTCAGTGCCAAATGCGAGATCTCAATTCCTTCAACTAAGCGACATATAGGCAACCACCAAAGGCACGACCTCCTTCGCTCTCCGCCACAGGCCCGGCCCCCTACGAGATTTACGAACTCGATAGCGTTTAAATGGATGGATGAATTCTCAACATGTCGTCGTTCTTCGGTCCATTGCTGGTCTATCTCCTCATCCTATTTTGCTCTCGTGCAGCGATTGCGAATGAAGTGAAACACAGCCCTGAGATAACTCGTCCACGAAATTTTTGCCCTCAAAATGCAAGCATTTTCAAGGAGCTATTATTCCGGTTCTCGGACGATTTCAGAGGTACCATTGTGGCAAGAGAGTGGCTCTCTCCAAGATAAGCATGAATTCTAAAAAACAATTTTTTGGGTGTCCTGTGCCTTAAAGGCTGAAGTGATAGGCCGACTGCGAGAAAATGGGCGGATAGCCTGCTCCCAGCAAGAGATCTGAATCAGTACCGTTTTTCTTGGCTCCGAGCGACAGAGACAGCTTGATCTCAACGACAGCGACGTAGCGGAGTACCGCGACCACGACAGGCCTGTCTTGGGGCATAACAATTGACTAAGAGAGGACTGCATTGTGTCGAAGATGATGAGGACTGGTTTGGGGCTAGGGTGCTCTGTCGTGGATAGTGCGTATTGGCTCAAAGAGAGCGCACAGTGTTATAGACGTCAAAAGTTGAATCGACTTTGTTGTCCTCTCAGTCTCCGAAATTGGATGCTGTATGAGTTTAGGCATGAAAACAGATATCGAATGTCTCGAAACGGCTTGATTTCAAATTTTGTCGTGCACTACTGAGCTGTATGAGACGAAACATCTGTACTGTACGTGACCGATGCCATAGCGTTTGGGTGTGATGTTCAGCGACAGCCATCTGCAAACCATTATTAGGTGTGCTAGTTTGCCTTGCCTAGTTTGCGAAGTGCGTTTGTACTTTGACAGTGCCTTCAGAGACAGTTTCATGTGTCGCTATGAAAACTTGAACAGGCTTCGTAATACATAGTCCTGCGTCGCAAACACATATTCTCACATCTCTCTATATGAAAACACAGCATCAGGTTTTAATAACATACGTTTGCAAATAGACTGTACGATCATCCTTTTCGTTTAGCGTTTAAAGCACAGTTCCGATAATAGAAGTCGTTTCATATGCCTCCCGTCGTCCATAATAGCAAGCAAATTGAGACCACTAAGCGAGGTTATACCGTTCTTTGTGATACCCATCGCACGAGGAGGCTTTACTCTTGTGAAGTCTACTGTTTATATTTCACTTAAATTGTGTGAAATTGTTTGTATTAGTGTTTCTCGGCGTGTCTATCCGGCCGTTTATAGTGTACAGGGCTTCGAAAATGAGAATGAAAGACGTTCCAAAACGTAGGCTAAGCAAATGTGCGCAGGGCATTTTGAAAATGGGAAGAACCCCAGAGAGGTGAGTGCAAGACCAAGAAAGATTGCGCAGGATGTCGGAGACAGGGTGGAGAAACGCACATGGATTGCGCAGTACATAGGGCTATGGGTGCAGGAATCCGGGAGGAGTCAGGCGGAAGTGTCTAGGATAGGTTGAGCAGGACTTCAAGAACAAAGTGCAGAATCACGGCACAAATGACTGGAACGTGGAAGAAAGGGTGCAGAGGCCCTGAGCGTGCGGAGCTGGTAAAAGGATGCACAACTCCACGTTCCACGCAAAAGTGCCACAGATGGGAAGAATAGGGAAGCTGTGCAGGGCATCAAAAATGATGTGCAGGGTGCCGCGGATAGTGGGCAAGGGTTTGGATGGAGTAGTCAGATTTTCTGGAAATCGTGAACTAAAGGATATTTTCGTAATCATTATAAGCATTCACGGGAAAGGATACGCCACTTTTCCTGAGTCCCCTCCTCGTTCACCGATCTTTCGAATTGCTAAGCCGTTTCTTCCTTTCGAAGTTTTCATGCGCTAATGAACTCAAATACTTTAATCGTGTATGATGTTGCATTTGACTCATCTTGAAAATGAGTTTCCAGTGCCAATGAATCACCTTGCGCTGTGTTTGATGGTCGTGTTGTGTTTTGACGTTCTTGTGGGCTATCGCTATATAACCATGTACAGAGGAATGCACCTTTGTAAGAAAGACTACAAAAGTTACAATACTATGCAACAAAGACTGTGCGAAAAAGGTTGCCTCGCTCAGGTAAACGATTACTTTGCAAACAATCATCACGCCAGAATATGGCTTATTTCATTTAGGGATGCCATTGGGGCGTATGCATGAAGATTCCGCATAAAATTAAAGGCAAATGCTTCTGTAGTGAGTGTGCTGACGAGTCATCACGACGTACAGTGTAACGATATAAATCTCTTTATGCCATCATACTCATGTTCAGATGAACTATATGGAATGGAATATTTGTGAAAGCATTTGCTTCTCTGGGTAAAGCACCGTGCATGACTGATGTGTCGTTTATTTTATAGTCTCTTTGTAGAATCTATGCCTATTGATTGGACGGGTTTGCGGAGGTAGATCGTCGCACGCGACAAAGACTTCACTGGCCGGCGTGGCCGCTAAAGCTGCAATGATCGCACCTCGTTCACACAACTTTGACTAAACTCGAATAAGACACCATTCGTTAACGTCAACGGACATCGCAGTACCATTCGTATGAAAACTACTAGGAGGGCTAGGCGTAACCTAGGTTTCAGAATAGTTCACCTTTATTTTTTGATAACCTCGTAATTCGTGATTCGTATTTCACCGTGGGTCAACACATGGCCACGAAAACCTCATTCAATAGGAAAGGACCTCAACATTTGAGTGATGAAATGAAACTGTTTTTGGGCAGTCTTTGGAGAAGATTTTAATATACATAAATGTTATGGAAACTTCTTGATTGGTCAAGTCTCCTTCCCTCGTCACCCTCAGATAACAAAATGTTCAATCTGACTCTTGTTGATTCCAAATTCTAGATGCGAAAACAGAGAGACTATCCATGGAGTTCAACAGTTCTGAATAAACCATAAAAAATAGCCTGGTGACAACGATTAGGACAACGTATACACCAGACACTATAAAGATTAATGTGCAGAACACATTTGCAAAATTATGTGACACGAACAGCAAAGAGAATACAAATAATGAATTCAGCCTTAAACTTAGTCAAGCTGAGACCTGACTCCTCAGACTCTTTTAGTCACACGAGAAGGGGAGAAAAGTCAACCCAGCACCTAACCCTGGGTCTTACACCAGAGAACCAAGTCCCTATCTTCGAAGACGGCGACAGGAGAACTGGCAATCAATCCCAATCAGGGATGAGCGGAAATTTTTTCCTGAATTGCGGAAATAGGAAATCGGAAATCGGAAGGACTCTCTAAAATTCGGAAATCGGAATTCGGAAATCGGAACGGCAAAAACCATCGGAAATCGGAATTCGGAAATCGGAAATGGTCAGCGAAATTCTTAACCCTCCCCTGGTGATTGTTCCTGCCAAAGCACTTGGGCTTATCCTACTTTATTGATAAGGTGCATGCCCACGCGTACTTGTAGGCTTGTATCGTGACGCTCAGAATCATTGCAGAATCAGTTAGGTCCCACACACTTTTCCAGGCGCCTGCAGCACTTCAAGTCGGTTCAACACAGTCTCTTCGGCGAGCGGTACACTTTTATTAGAGTCCCGCAAACTTTTTTTTCCGGCACATGGCGCGCTCCTAGTTGGGTGCAACACACTTTTCTCGGCGCTTCACGTACTCTTTGTTGGGGTGCTACACACTTTCGCCGGCGCTTGGTGCCCTCCAAGTTGTGTCCAACACAGTCTACCCGGCGCTCGACGCACTCCAAATTGAGCGCAACACAGACAGTTCCTCCGGTGCTCGGCGTACTCCCAGTTAGACCCCGCACACCTTTTCCAGCGGTTTGCGCACTCTAAGTGAAGCCCAGCCCACTGTTTTGACGCTTGACGCACTTCCACTCAGAAAATGCTGGGCAAGTTACCTGAGACTTCAACGCAAGTTGCAAGGTGGCCTCACGCAACTTACTTTGAGTTAACAAGTAACTTGAAGCGATGTTACGTGTAATTGTACGAGATTTTTGATTAATGTAACATACGCTTATAATAAATACACAACATTGCGAGTAACTCGTACTGCTGGTACATGTTACTTGACATGTACCAGCGACGTGGCCGGCACACTGACAAGCGACGAGGCCAGCATACCGTCACGCGACGGAGACTGATCGGCGAGCACGACTGGGCCGGCAGCGGTCTGTCAGGCGGGGCCTCCAGCCGGTGTGCGGGGCCAAGTACCTCAAAACTAGTGTAACTGAATGGACGACGCTGCCTGCATCTGAGTCATGCCTCCAGGGTGCAGCGTATACCTCCCTAGGGAACGGCACGCCGCGTAGATAAGTTACATGTGCGATAACATACATAATACATTTAGGTTACACGCCAGTGCTTTATGTCACGTGTAACTCAACTCGCACCGTGGAGCATATATCCAATGTTTAAGGTCAAATGTAACTTAAAGTTGTAAAGGCAGGTTGCCGAGAGCATTAGCATGTAACTCTGTCAGAAATTACTTACCAGTGAAGTCCCGCACACTCCCCTCGAGAAACTCACAGCGGGCCTTAAAGGCAGTGTTCACGATGATTTTCGTTTGCGAGTTTTCCACTAAAACAAAGCGTTGGCCACCGAGTGTTACAGAAATTACGAAGAAACGGCGAGAAACGCACTAAAACGTCATATTTCAGTGACATTAATCTCTGGCCTGGACTAGTTGTCCAGTTGTATGAACACGTTCACGGTGGTTGTCACCGGTGAAAAATATGATCAGTCGAAAATGGAAGAATGTTCGAGGCAAAATAGTACTAGTTAGGGTCCGAAGAAAAGAACGGAGCAACATAAAGCAAATAATTGTAAAGGACGGGCCCAAAACTGATTTCATTGTCACTACGAACAGTTCCTGTGAGAGTAAAGAGGTGGGGTGAGAGTAAAGGAATTCGTGACCTTCTGGTGCGTTTTTCTCGATTCCTTGGTCATTTATGTTCTACCCGGGGGCCAAACAATCGATTCAGCTATTAATCTCAAAATCGAAGGTTATCGTGAACATTGTCTTTAAATCTCAAATGAAACCGTTCATGAACTCTTTAAGCAAGCTTTTATATAGGGAACTGATCGTGTTATCAGTACACGCCATCACACCATAATAACAACAAACCGAATGGCTTCATTGTTGAAAAAAAAACACCGAATTTCCGTTCATTCTTACAAACACACACAGACACACACACACAGTTAGGCAAACGTATGTAGACAGTAGGATGTTATTGAATAACTTTCCTGTAAATGCACTCAACCTTAGCTTTCTGCAAAGTGAAGACGGGCCTCGAATTCGAATTCAGCGCCCCAGATATCCCTAAGAACTTGGCAAGGAAAAGGGTTCAAAAACCTAAACTCCGATATTTCCGATTTTTTCCGCATTTTTAGGCTTTTTTTCGGAAATCGGAAATCGGAAATCGGAAGGCCAAAAACCATCGGAAATCGGAATTCGGAAATCGGAATTCCGCTCATCCCTGATCCCAATCCAGCCACCTCATTGATTTGTTCCCGCGCGTTGCGCGAGATTTCGAACAATAAAAATGCGCGCGTGTTTCGCCGTGCTCGCTGCAGACGTACCAATGTCGTTACCGTAACCCCATACTGCGCACAACGGCGTGAGAGATTGGTTTCAGCCTGGAATTCACATAGGTTTCTTCTTTCAACTGTTGAGAACATCATGTACACACAACACAACACGCTAGTGAAAAAAAAACTTGGGAATTGGTACTTTTCAGCTCACTCATGCAAGGATGAAAAAATAGACACTGGCTATTCTACAGAGAGTGGACATTCCAGTACGCACTCCTGGTAGCAAAATTCGGATTGTGCAAGACTATGTGTGAATTGAAACAAAAACTCAGCCAAATCCGGGATAGGAGAGCGCGAAAAACTTGGTTTTTGGTGAAGAAAACGTCCGCGGGGTTTCAACGAAACAGGTTGAAAATGGCTCATGAGGACTATTTGGCTTGCTCTGATATAAGGTTATTTCGCCTGTTAGCCAAAATCAGCGGCAAGGATCCTTTGGTGTCCTCTGGTCAAAAACCCAAAGAATGTAAATGTCTAGACTTCCCGGTGGATTATCCACCATAGATAAATTAGGTGGCTCAGAGATATGTCTATGTCTTACCACCATCCAAAGGGTGGTCTCGTACACGTAGTGCACACTAGAATTTCGCGTTCCAAAACCGGATTCGCATTCGTTATTTGGGATGGGCACTATCTGACAATTGCCCCCTTTTCAGGTCTCTTGCTGTGTGTTCTGTAGTTGAAAACAAACATTTTATTAGTGTCCACGCGCGCTCTTCTTCAAACATGGGCATCAATAGATTGCTTATATTCTTCTGAGCCGATCCGGGTTTTCACAGGTGAAACTGCCTATTCGGCCGACGTTTCGGTAAAATCGTCGTTGAAAAGGCCTGAAAGGATTTATCCCATTACATTTCAGGAATCGATGACGGGGATTTGACCGAAACGTCGGCCGAATGAACAGTCTCACCAGTGAAAACTGGATCGACTCAGAAGATTATAAGCGATGCACAAATATTTCAATCCAGGTCAAGCGCCAGAAGCTATTCAATCAGTGATGGCCAATAGAAAGATATAGTATCGCGTGTCATTCCTGCAACAATAGACTCACAGACTTGCTCCAGAACTCTGAGCCTGTCATTGTGAAAAGCAGAGCGGTCATTCTTACATATCTGAAACTAACGTAACGCGCACTCGTTCATCTTTGAAGCAAAATTCCTGCGTTGCTGAATTGCAATGTAACGTGAAGATGACGCAATAGATTCTAGCAATTGCTGTATGCCAGTATACTGTACAGGCCCACTTCTTTCTGTTGAACAATTTCGTCCCATACATTGGGTGTGCCAGCCTGTCTCTCATTGTCGAGGTGCGCATGTACTCAGAGCACTGCCTTTAGAGACATAGTGTCACGTGTTGTTATTAAACTTCAACCAAGTTTCGTAAAACTAACAGTAAAAAAGCAGAACATCAGGTCGCGATATCATACGTTTGCGAATTGGATTCAAGTTTCGTGTATGCTTGGGCATCGAACAATTCAGAATTATCGGATAAATCAATTTTTGTTTCAATGTCGGAACAATTTGAGCAGCCTTTGTTTTCCAGAAAACGAATAAGTGTAACTTTTCTCATAGGTTAGAGCGAAAAAGAAAAAGATCGCATTCTTCAAGTAAAAACCATCAAATAAGCGAAAAAATAACTGACGGCGACAAATAGTTGACCATTTTTCTGAAAAACTGATATTAGAATTCAGATACTTGGAATTCCGCTCCACCTTAACTTATGGAAAGATTTTCCCTATCTTGATGTTTGCAAATCAAAGGCAGCTCAAACCATTCCTACATTGAAGAGAAAAGTCGATTTATCCGATGAGTCGAGGTTATTCGATACTATAACGTCTGGAAAACGTCCGGCATACTATCCAGTAGAAACGCAGGGCATCAAGTCGCAGAACAATCAGCGAAGGTCAGTGTAGAGGGTTAATGTGCTTATCTGGGTCAAATCCCGGTCCGCAATTGCGTCTCGACACGCTTTGCGGCCGCACGCGCCCGAGTCAGTCGGCTTTCCAGCGCCAATACCGACTCCAAATGGCTTTTTTATACAGTTTTCTACAATTTTGTTTAGTTTCCAGCTTCTAAAACCTACCTAGAGTCAACAGATTGGCGGCTGCGGCGCTGGAAACTATTCCGACTTGAAAGCGCGCGGCCGCAAAGCGTGTCGAGACGCAATTGCGGACCGGAATTTGACCCAGATAAGCACAGTACTTGCCCTTTACAAATGCGGTGATATCAGCTTGGAGAATAAGCCAGGAAGAGGAGGGCCATCGGATTTTTACGATCAGGGTCTTCTTGTAGCCTTGAAAGATGTTGAGGGCTTGACAATACGAATGTTGGCTGAAGACTTAAATATCAATAAAGCCTCGGTCGCCACGCCTCAGGAAGCTTGGCAAAGTGTGAAAAATTGCTGGATGTGTCCCCTACGAGCTCCACGATAACAACAGAGCCGATAAAAACAAATTTGTTTCCAAAGCACAGGATTATTATGAATCAACCCAATATTTTTTCATCGGCCTACAAAATATATAGGGATATGCAGAAGTGTTGGAAAGTGTATGGTGAACATACCGAATGTGAAAAGGATCTTTCTGCGCTTCTGTATACGCCTCTTTTAATGGGAAATCCAAAGAGGCAAATGCCGTGTGTCACCCAGCATTAGGCGTTCTAGCTGGTGTTGATCCGATTCCGAAGTGCATTTAGACTTGGAGTGTGTCGCCAGCCTGACATTAGTGTCATGTTCAGTGGTTATACGCATGTGTCTATCCTGCGTTGTCCTCAGCTATTTTGCCAAGCTCGCAGAACATTTCTTCAAGAATGCTTGCTCTCTCGTCTTATAAGCACATCCTGGCTGACATATATCCCCATAATGATAACCCTATAGCACCTTGAGCAAAACGTGCTGGATACAAATGTGGCCTCTAGTTGCCAACGGTAGAGCACTACTGCCGAAAAATTGCTGTCTCTCTCCGTGACTGAGGATACCTTTTCTGAGGTCACACTCATCCTCCGAAAACTGATGAGTGTCTATTCAACGTAATCTGTAACTCCTATCGATTTCAAGCTTTTGAAACGTATTCTAATGGAGTGAAATTGTCCTGATTTCTCCAAGAGTTTTGCGTCCAGAAGTGAAAATCTCTTTGCAGTAATTAATGAATCGCCTTTTGCTGTGCCTACTGGTGGTGTTGCGTTTCAACGATGTTGTGGGAAGTTACTACATGACCATGTACAAAGACGAACATTTGTGTACATTAACGGGCCACCCTGATGTAACGAGAGGAATCTATAGAGTTCTGCACTCTAAGCAGCACATAACGTGCATTGAAGGTTGCATCGCAAAGGTAAGTGTCGGCATTAAAAATTGCACTTTACATCAGAATACGTTATATCTCATTCAGGGATGCGGATGGGGCGACTGCGAGAAGGTTCAAGGGAAAATTCAGGGCAGATGTTCCTGCTGGGAGTGTCTGCGCGGTCCAACACAACACGACAATTAGGGACACAGAATAAATTTATAAACTACTTTATAAAATTAGAAGTGATCACAAGGTCTAGGCAAAACCAAACCTCTCCAGCCGCTTCGCGGCTGGAGCGATACTTCCATGCTGTTGTGAACATGTTCCGATTGATTTATTTCACCCATGGGTGAATATATTTTGATACAACGTACAACAGACTTCTCTCACAGAACAGAAAACTAATCAGAACCGGTCCTGTACAAACCTATACAAAGACATAGTCGCTTCCTTCTATGAAAGGTGCTCGGCCTGACGATGATAAGAACCATGCCGCATTCAAAAACTTTGCAATTTTTATCAAGCCTTTTCAGATCATCAAAAAATCCGGAGTTGGAGAGCTGTTGGGAGGGTGTTTATCCGGTTCAATCGATTTCTAACCTTGAATCAATCGTGCAAGCCCACTCAGGCAAACTCCAATGTCGACAGCAGGTTGACCCACCTCTTTCTCGAGAAACCGGCGATAGTAGGTTCTTTCGGGAGAAAAACATGGACCTGTTGTCGGGCTGCTATCGACCTGTCGATAGCAGGCTCACAGCAGGTTGACAAAGCAACACATCCCATCGCTGGTGAGCATTGATCGTCCGCATCTCCGAATGCTTGGCGAATTATTTAGCCGGTTGCGCAATTAAAGAACCTGATTTTGTTTTTTGTCTCTCGTGAAGCACACCTGTTTTTGTGCCATAACGCACAAATCAGTCCTTGTAATGAATGGAATTAATACTCGAATAGTGTTCAAGGGATTTTTGAAGTATTCTGAAATTTTTTTGACTCTTGGGATTTTATTTTGAGTATTTTTCTCAAACACTAGGTCTATTTGGAATCTTGAAACATCCTTTCTTGTATATTCGATTCCGTCATGATTTTTTATTGCTTTGCTTCTCGACTTAGCGGAGGTTTCATATTTTTCGCCTCTCGAGTGTTCCATTCCTCCGAGAATTCGAAAATACATTTACTTTCGGTCAGGTTAAATTTCAGTTTGTTCGAATATTTGTCTCAATTCAGCTTACAACATGATTGTCCTTCAAAAAAAAGTTGCTCATTTGTACACTTGTTACTTGAAAACCATTGCAAATTCGAAATTGAATAATTGCTTGAATATTTTACAGATGTTCACACGTAATCCAATTAAATCGAGTATAGGGTATATTTTTGAACTTATTCCTTTGTTAGAAAATTTCTGAAGCACTCATTCCATGTTTTAGATTCATTGGGAGACTTCATGCAATCATAATCGAGAATTCGATCGTTCTGAATTCGATCCCGAGAACCGATGTTACCATTGTAGCGGGCGATTTCAACGCAAAAGTCGGAACTGTTAGAACCGGATGGGAAGGAGTGCTGGGAAGGTTCAGCGTCGGTGAAATGAACGATAACGGTTTACGTCTGCTTTCGTTTGCAGCGTTCAACGGGCTTACGATTGGAAACAGTCTATTTCAACATCCCCGGAAACATCAGTTAACATGGAGGAGTTCGACCGGACATGATATAGCCACCTTAGATTACGTGCTGGTGAACTCTCGTTTCAGGTCTTCACTCAAAGACGTGCGAGCCATGAGAGGACCTGACTGTGGATCGGACCACCATCTCTTGCGCGCTGTAATGAAGCTTCGTTTACGGCGACCCAGGCGTGTGGTGCCTCCTAGGAAGAAACTGGACTGGTCCCACTTGCTGACACCTGGAACAAGAGAAGCGTTTCAAGTCGCGCTGTCAAATCGCTTTGCAGTGCTTCAAGATGCATTGTCCGTAGACGAATATGAGGAGCAAACAGTTGATGTCGTTCTGCAATGTGCAGAGCCTCTCTGCCCGGTTATTCGCCGGCGAACACAGCCATGGATATCGGACGAGTCTCTCCGCCTCGTGGATGAGCGGAAACGAGTGAAGCTAACCAACTTCGCACGTTATCGGCAACTATGTCAAGAGCTTCGTCGTAAGTTGAAAGAGGAGAGAGAGTCGTACTGGAACAAGATGGCCGACGAACTGGAGGAGGCGGCTGGAAGAAATAACTACCGCACATTTTACGGCACACTGAACCGTCTCAGAAAGAAGACCAATCCGGCTAGCGATTGCATCAGTAATACGGACGGGTCCTTTGTGCGTTCTGTGGATGAGCGCCTGTTACGATGGAAGCAGTTCTTCAGCGAGCTTTACAGTCACGATGCACCACCAGGCCCGCTTGACGAACCGATACCAGTTGAAGTGTCACAGCAGGCGATGCTTGACTCTGAACCCACTCTGGACGAAGTGAGAGCCGCGATTCAGCGTCTCAAAAACCGAAAGGCGCCTGGTGTAGACAACGTTACTGCTGAAGCGATCAAGGCAGGTGGTGATGTGTTACAACGACGGTTACATCAGCTGATCCTCCTCGTATGGCAGTCAGAAAACGTCCCATCTACCTGGAAAAAGGCTATCGTTGTGCCCATTCACAGAAAGGGTGATGCCAGGACTGTAAAACTATCGCGGAATCAGTCTGTTATCAATCGTTGGTAAAGTCTTCACGAGGATAATCCAGTCCAGACTTCAACGCCATCGAGAGCATACCAGTCGCGAGGAACAGGCAGGATTTCGTCCTGGTCGAGGCTGCAGCGATCAAATATTCGCACTTCGTCAACTTTTGGAGGAAAGGATCCGCTGTGGAAAGCGGGTTGTTATTACCTTCATCGACTTCAAGTCGGCCTTTGACTGCGTGCACTGGCCTGCCTTGTGAAGAACATTGGAGTGCGAACACGTTCCGGAGAGAAAATTGTGAAGCTCCTGCAGGAACATACAGCGGTTCAACTAGCTGCATTCGCGTCGGGGACAAACTGTCCGAAGAATTTGCGGTCAATGCAGGAGTCCGGCAAGGAGATGTGATTTCGCCACTGCTATTCAACACTGTGGTCGACGCCATTATGAGAAAGGTTTTCAAAGATAGAAGAGGGGTCCAATATGGCGATAACGAGTTCCTCACAGACTTGATGTTTGCGGACGACAGCGCTGTGTTCACCGATACTGATATGGAAGCTACGAATTTGATGAAGGATATAGCAGATATCGCGGATTCGTACGGTCTACGGATAAATAAGGACAAGACCAAAGTCATGACGTCAGACGGTTCACGTGCTTCTGTGTTCTTCGAAGGAGCTGAGCTCCAGCAAGTTGAGGAGTTCAAGTACTTAGGATCGGTGGTGCAACAGCGCAAGGTAGTGGCCACAACTGAGATACAGTGCAGGATCGGGCAGGCGTGTGCTGCTTTTGCTTCACTAGGCTGGTGTCTGTGGAAAAAGGGCATGGTGTCAATCAAGACCAAGATGCGGATCTTCCGATCCCTTATAATGCCGATTCTATTGTACGGCTCAGAGTCGTGGACCTTGATCAAGTCGGATCTCAGCAAGCTAGAGGTCTTCCAAATGCGGTGTTTGCGGCGAATTCTCGGAACAACGTTAAGAGATCGCATACGCAACGACGTTATACGAGACAGCTGCGACCATCAACCGACAATCGAGGAACAAATCCGAACGAAAAGGTTGCGCTGGTTTGGACACGTATGCAGAATGGAAGCCAGTCGACTACCGCACAGCTTGCTATGGAGAAAACGCCCAAAACCATGGAAGGTCGAGAGAACTGCCCCGAAGAAGACGTGGGTGAAGCAAGTCGAAGCTGATCTGAAATCTCAACGGTGCAGTGTCGTTAACGCTAAAATAATTGCGGCTAATCGTTCTGAATGGAAGCGTATCGTTCAGGCCACTGAAGCTCCTATGGCACCTACAGCAGTGTACTGGTTGAGAGGTCATCCCGCTCCGCCAGCCGCCAGCTAATGGGATGAGGAGGAGGAGTCATAATCGAGAAATTCTCCACATTCCTCATCAGATCTAGTATCGATGCTGCACATAGTTAAAAGCAGGGTTCGCGATAAAAACGGTTTTCAAGTTCTCTTCGTGAGAGTGTACATTTGGTCACCACAAAATTAAGAATAGGTGAAAAAACCCGGAAATTTGCGTAAAAACGCTCAACAACAAGGTGTAACGGCTGATTTCCGGTGGTCGGCCCCCTAATTAACGAAATTTTCATGGATGCTTGTTTATCCGTGTTTTATTTTGCTCTCAAAGTAATCAGGAGTCTCTAGAATCGCGTAGAAATTACTTCAGAAGCAAAATAAAAGTTGACAAAACAGCCATTTATAAAAAACTCGATAACTGGAGGCGGGCGGACACCAAGCAATAAGTTATTCCTGAGCATTTTCTCTACAACTTTTTACTTATTATCAGATTTGTGATAGCCAGATCTACCTTCTCATGAGGATAACACCACAACCGTTTTTATCGCAAACCTTGCCTTTATTTAAGGCCATTGTTATACCTGAAGTTTGCGACCGCGACAGGTGCGGTCAACTGTTACGAATCGTGCCGGGACCAGGCCTACACAGTAGAAAAATGCTGTCGCAAGAGCAGATTGCAGCACCTGTCGCGGTCGCTGGCTCGAAAGGGGGTGTTATGCCTGAAATGTGGAAACCGTGCGGTAATCGGTCGCTGTCGCGGCTGTCCGTCGCAGTGCAGTGCACTGCGACGGGTGTCAGCGACAGCGACCCAGCCAAATCAGGCATCGTGCCGGGTGTCTCTTGGCCCTGAGCGACAGCGACGGCTGGCCCTCAGCGACAGCGACGTAGCAGTGCTCTGCGACCGCGACAGGCCTGTAGTGGGGTATAACAATGGCCTAATAGACATGAGCAGTCGTCGTTAGGTTTTGAATGAGTCAATAGTTCAAATATCGTTTTTTTCAGAACACCTAAGATGAATGAATTATACGGATAGCCACTATTGAAAAATTTCTGATGATTAAGTTATCCGATTGTAACCACTTCAAAATAAAATCCAATGAGACATTTCTAGAATTCGCGGATGAATTCAATTCTCGAATAACGCGGTTTCGAAATTTCTCATTAAGTGGATGAATTCGAGCAAGACCTCTTTTTTGACTGGACGATTGCATTTAAAAACCTGTCTTCTATTTGAGGCGAATGCATACTTGGAAAACATATCCGAATATTCGAATGAAAATCAGATTTTCTCGGAATATCTCCGAATAGATCATGAATACTTTCTGCAAGTTTTTCGAGCAAACCGAATATTCCGAAACCCAAGTGATTTAAATTTCTGAATGAATCGAAGGCTTGAAAAAGCAAAAATCTGAATTCCCGAGCGAAACGAACATTCGAAAAAAAAAACAGAGATTGCAATTTCCGGTTGAGTCAAGTACTTAAATACTCTAATCTTCTATTAATTTGGATTTAAATCACTCAGGCGCTATTAGTCTGGGTCAGAGCTGCGGTGGCACTCTGCCAAAGCATCTTTCATAGCCCTGGCCGCAAGAGCGGCACGCGCGGTGGGCTGTTAATGTGTTCATCGCGCGGGAGGTGCGCGACGCGCTTGTCGCCCATCCAGGGGCGGCACGCATCGCGCCGCGCTCGTGTTCGAGAGTGAACGGGCGAGAGCGGAGACCCATACAAGGAGCCAAGAGCGAGAGTGAGGGTCCAGCGCGGAGTAGCTCAAGGTTTTTGTGGAGCGACGCGATAGTACATGTCAGTGCGACGCGAAAGTCGCTTAGGAGTTCAGGTGTGGACACTTTGCGAGCGCTGGGTGATGTCAAATCTGAGGCCCACTTGTCAGTATTCGAAAAATTATATCGGATTTGGTTCAAAGCTTCAAAATGGGGGAATTTTTGCTGTCCAAACGCGATTCTGGACGATTTCGAGAATGCTACGATCAAATCGCATCAAAACTTGTATTACATAGGGGTTATCCCGTCTGCCTAACACGAATCTGCAACCCGTTTATCGATTTTCGATAGATTGCGGTAGATTACGGTGAGTATTCGGTAGCTCAGTCAAAGTCTAAGATTTTACTCAAAATGTTACTGTGTGTGTTATCTGGTATGCTGAACACGAATTAGAGGCCCATTTTTCGATTTTCAAAATTTTAAGGTATGTAATGCCAGTTAAAAGGCATTTTGCCTACCGTCACCCTAAGTCAGGAGAGGAATAGAACCCAGATTCGGGTCCAGCGCCCTAAATAACCCCCAGATGCAAGTTTTGAGCCGAAGCCGAAAAAATTTTCTCATCACTCCAAAAACTTCCTTACCTTTTTTTGAAGCAATGAAAATGCCATTTTTTGAAATCTCCGCAGCCATTTAGAGAATTTCAACCACGGGTTATTCATTTACTGCCAGATACCTGCAGCAACGACAACATGGTTTTCCAAATCTCCACGGGAAGTTTAATGGAGTCCCTAGTAAGGGCAGTCGAGCATGGGGACTGCTACAATAACAGCTGGGTATAGTAATAACTCAGTAATAGTTTTTGAATCCTGCGAAGGTTCAGCTCGTATAACTGCTCCGAATTTCGAAGTTGGGCAACCTGTTAATAAAAGCCCGGCGATAGGATGTCTACAGCGAAATCCATAAATCCGGCTGTAGCAGGTCAACAGGTGAACCTTTCGGGGCTTCTTTTAGGCCATACCGCCGTCTCCTAATCCGGTTCTAGGAGGTCTACAGCTGGACTTTTCTGCGTGTTACCAGGTTCTCTCGCGCTGAAATCACCATTTTTTCGTGTCCTCAACTGATGTGCTCTGTGATGACACCTCAGAAACCTGCTGTCGACATTTGAGTTTGCCTGAGCAGCACCGCTCACTCTCTCCCGGTAGTTGGCCATTGTGGAACTAATTTCGTCTTGCCATTTCATCGCGATCACTTAGCCACGAAGCGAATGTTCACTGCCGAGGCGGCTTATTATAGACCTCGAATAAAACATCTGCCCATCTAAAGTTTGGCTTCCCTCAACCGCGTGAGCACCGATTTAGAGCCTATTCTGACGCTTCTCCATCCACCTATGGTCGGTTCTCCTCACAACATGACCATCTCATCGAAATTTTGCTTTCGATGAGTGTTTCAATGGATCACGAGGGCTTAATACACTTCGAAGGTCTGAACTGCGTAGTCCGGCTTGATGTTAACTGCTCCGATTATACTTCAGAAGACAACGCTCGAGCACTCTGTAGATGCCTTGCAAAGACCTCGAAGTGAACAGTGTATTGGCTCGCGTTTCGACTGTGTAGCAGGGCCCAAGGAGAACCGTTCAGTCGAACAGGTGAGCGCAAAGTTCTCGGTCAACCGGTTAGTCTCTGACTTCTTTAAGAGGCCCAGAACCTGTCTATTGCGCTCTCCTTCTTCTTCCGAGCTCTTCCAGATTTTTTCGAGAATTCAGTTTTCGATTTGGTTTCCGTACCACACATGATCACGTTTTCTGAGGGTACAAGTTTTCCATGAAATGCAGCGACCCTGATTGAAGAAATGAGCACCGGAAGAGTTTAGAATGGTAAGTTTTCCCCCAACACACTCATTATCAGTGAAGTGTGTCCGAATGAGACTGGCTAACCATGCGGCCGGCGTGCATTTCAGGCGGTCGTCGCGTGCGCCGCTCTAGAACGAGCATGCGAAACGACGACGAGCCATTGACTTGGAGCGGGGCCGACAGCGGCTGCCACCAAAAAACTGTGTGAACCAATCGGCTCTCTAGCTGAGGAAGGGGGCTATAGCCGTTCGAGCATTCGCCCGAGAGCGGCACATGTGACGGCCGCCTGAATCCCACGCCAGTCGCATGGTTGGCCAGTCTCATTCGGACACACATTAGATCGTTGATGCTACTTGTAATTTTTAACTCAATTTGATGAGCATAGATGTTGTCTGTAATGCTGGTTTAATTAAATGCCCAATTTCTTGAGAATCTACGCCACCTGAAATGCACTTCATGTTCTTCAACACGCCAGGATAAAAAAAATAGCAGGTTGAGTGTTAACCGCAATGCCATTTTGACGTGACAGGCAAGTCACAATAATCTTAGCCTATTCGCTGAGTGGGGGACCTCCCAATTAACCTGCTGTTGGCAGGACATTAAAATGAGCATTCCGGAGTTCGTACGATTGCCATTGGACGTTGACCATCCTGAAATGCGCACCAGAGTTTCATTGATCCTGTTACGGTTGCCTGTCCTTCACATGTACAGAGCAGCGTCCGAAATTTGGAGGGCCGCGACCGGAACTCTAACGTCGTGAAATTTCGGAAGGTTCCGAAGTGCGTCGGTGCGAGAATGCTGAAAATATAGGTTTGTATAAACGCTCATAAAGTGTTCAAGACTTGAGAAAAATAGTATGAGGCTTGAAAAAGAGCGTTCAGAGCATTGTAAGGAACGGATAGCACATTAGAGGCAAGGACAGGAAAGTTCTGGGAAGTGAATAGATCTTCCGAGTAGGTGTTCAGGAAGCTGTGAAAACGGCAGTTGTAGCAGCAGAGTATGCAGATCATCGATAAAGATGGCTAATGCTCTAGAATAGGTGTGAAGGACAGATAAAGATCGCCAATGCTCTAGAATAGGTGTGAAGGACGTCATAGAACTGAGCAGGACTGTGTACGGGAATGCATACTGTGCGGACACAATTACGCCATTGTTCTACAAAACATATCGGGAGATTCACAAGACTTACGAAGAGTAGAAAAGAGGTATGGTGAACATACGACATGCCCAAAGAATGTTTCTGCGTTTCTATATACGTATGTCCTATACCAGTGAAGGGGACATCCAAAACGGCGAGTGCCGTGTGCCACTCGGCATTACGGGTTCTAGCTGACGTTGATCCAATTCTGAAGTGCATTTAGACTTTGGCAAAAAGTCGTCAGCCTGACGTTACTGTCATGTTCAGTGGTTACACTCATGTGTCTTTTCTGCGTCGTACTCGGCTATATTGCCAAGCTCTCAGAACATTTCTTCAAAAATGGTCGCTTTCTCATCACATTAGCACATCCTGGCTGATCCATATTCCATAATGCTAATCCCATAGCACATTGAGCAAAACGTTCTCGATACAAATGTAGCCCAAATTAAAGAAAAATACTCTCTTTTTGGTTCCGTTTTTGTATGTTTGTTTTAATCAGTAATAGAATTATAAAATTTGTAGAAAATTTTTTGAAAATTACATCATATAAAGCATATACTCATCAGAATGGAATGGTGTTATATATGCGATGGCAAAGAATATTTTAAGATATGAATTGTTTCGCCCCTGTCTTCAGACAATTCATATCTCAAAGTTGACGACCACCAACACATTGATGTCTCTCACGTTGATCGAGAAAACCGCCGCCTTCTGAAGTCAGACTCATCATCCGCACACTAATGAGTGCCTATCAAAACGTTATCTGTAGCTCCTAACAATTTTAAGCTTCTTAAACGTATTCTAATGGAGTGAAATTGTCCTGATTTCTCCAAGAGCTTTGCGTCCAGAAGTGAAAATCTCTTTGCAGTAATTAATGAATCGCCTTTTGCTGTGCCTGGTGATGGTGTTGTGTTCCAACGATGTTGTGGGAAATTACTACATGACCATGTACAAAGAAGAACATCTGTGTACATTAACGGGCCACCCTGACGTAATGAGAGGAATCTATAGGCATCTGCACTCTAGGCAACACATACTGTGCATTGAAAGTTGCATCGCAGAGGTAAATGTCGGCATTGAAACATGCAAGTTACATCAGAATAGGTTATATCTCATTCAGGGATGCGAATGGGGCGGCTGCGAGAAAGTTCAAGGAAAAATTCAGGGCAGATGTTACTGCTGGGAGTGTCCGCACAGTTCAACACAACCCGACAATTAGAGCCATGATATAAATATTTGCATGCTGCTGTGTTCATGTTCTGTTAGATGCATTTCATGATGAATAAATTCTCTCTCGAATACACCGTACAGCAGATATCTTCCACACCATTTTGTAGATGACCATACAGAACTGGTTCATTTTAAATCCTCTACGACTTCTTAAACGAAAATAGCCGCTTCCTAAAGTATTCAGATCGACGATAATAAAGAAGTGTGCCACATTCCAACCCTTTGCAACTTTCACAAGCTCTTCCTGGTCTTCAATAAAATCTGAGTTTGAGAGCTGTTTAGGGAGTTTTCAGCAGCGTCGTACGCGCGAAAAACCGTACACTACTTTTTTATGTTTTTGTGTAGCTTGACCTCTCTTGCAAAATTAAGTGTCGAAAGATCCCATGAAAAACCTTAATTTGTAAGGGTAAATCAGTCTCAATACACTGTAAAGTAGATTTTGAATTTGGCGCCAAAATAATTTGTAAGTTTTTTTTGCTTTTTTATACCTTATTATTGTCATTTCCAAAGTTTTTCTACATGTGGAGTTTGTGCCATAAGCTATTTTCATGATGTTTGACGTTCGCGTCGACATTCTATGAAAAAGCGATAGACGACTGGTGAGAACTGCAGGCGGATCCTCATCCTTAACTCCTTCCATTATCATAACCCTACTCAGGCAAACTGGGGCGTCGACAACAGGTTGATCCGCCCACCATGAGTCACCGCTGGCCAACGCGCCGATATTAGGCGGTCCCGTAACCACCATGTTATGATCTGGTCGATGCAGAGCTGTTGCATAGCTAGCATTTTTGCGCTCTAGATAAAAGGGAAGAATGCGACGCTTTTTTTAAGCATGCTTCAGGTGACAAAAGTGCATCCTGTTCAATTACCCGATTTCGTGGTACATCGGCCCAGTCCAGCACCTGGAGGCCCCGCCCATCTGGTGGCGGCCCCAATGGAGGCTGAGCAATCCGACCGCGACGCGTGTTGGCGTGCCGACTGCGAAGCGTGTCGGTTTGCTAAAACGGTGCTAGTGTTGGTGTGCCAGCTGGAACGCGTGTTGGTGCAAAGTAGTTCCTTAGCAAAATAAAACAGTTCTGCAGCATGTGAAATGCTGCTGAATAGGCTGCCAAACGCGACACATCAAAATGTCAACAGCCCGCCAACAGGAGAACGTCTTTGGGAAACATGTAGGCCTCAGGCCAACAATACGTTCGATTTGAGTTGTCAACAGGGAGCGGTTTATGATATGACAACTTATCGACCTGTTGTTGACGCACCGAATTGCCTGAGCACGTTTTTGACGCGTCAAAGTTAACAGGTGTGGCCTACAGGGCTCATTCATAAAATTAAGCCTGAAAAATGGAAAGTGGTTTCCAGCGCAAACGAAGCCTCTGGGCAATCGGCACCGCTCGGTTTCGTGACCTTGAATCGCTCGGGAGACTGATTGAATTCACCGATGGGACTAAGGCGCAGTTCGGCTGGCACGAGTGACGCACGCAACGGAAGACCGCTGCGTTCTTGGCGTTGTTAGGGTGTTTAGCGGATCACTAACTAGTGTTTTTTTTTTCAGGAAGCTACGGTTATCGATCTACGGAGTTGGCGTGAACGCTGCGGATTCTCGTCACGCACATCTTGTGTGCCATCCGAACTGCTAATTTGTACCACCCGCGCTTGGCTCTCCTCATAATATCACCAGCTCATCGAAATTTGGCTTCCGATGCGTGTTTCGGTGGATCACGAGGGCGGTTTCACCCAGGAGGTGAGCGCGAAGTTTTAGGTGAGCCAGTTGGTCTCTACCTCTTTTTAGATGTCTGCACCAGTCCACTGCGCTCTCCTTATTCATCCGTGCTGTTTCAGGTTTTTTTTTTTAAATTCAGTTTTCAATTTGGTTTTCGTACCACATATGATCAAGATTTCAGAGGTTACAAGTGTTCCGTGAACTGCAACTGTCCTGATAGAAGAAATGAAGGCAACATTAGATGCAGCGTTGACGATAATCCTCAATTTTGAAATTATTCGCTATATTGACTAAGTGACCCCCGGGCAGAACTGAAATGTTGTAGAAATTGAGAAAAACACATCAGAAGTACACGAAATTCTTAAGCATCACCACGCCTCGTAAGCATCACAGGAAGTCAATATTACACAAGCATCACAGGAAGTGTTTGTTGTGAAAATCTTTCGTGGACCCATTCTTTGCGATTCTCTATTCTCTATAGCTCCGATCTTTCCTTAGGGCCCTAACTAACCCTGAATTGCATAAAATATTCTTCCATTTCCAGTTGAGCCATTTTTCTCATGGTGACAATCACCATGAACATGTCCATAAAACAGAATAACTAGTTCATCTTATAGAATAATGTCATCGAAATACGACGCCTCAAGGCGCTTCTCGCCGTTTCTTTGTAATTTTGGTAACACGTGGGGGTCGACGCATTGTTTTTTGTAAAAAAACTCGGAACGAACATCATCCTGATTTCTGCGTTCAAGCTATTTTAGATCTTTCGTCAAGTTTTGATGCGAAGTTCGTAGTAGATCGACTTTTTCGAACAGAAGTAGAAGCCGTTAGATTAGGAAAGCATTGGGCGACCGAATTGTGCACCACCCTAACTAGAGCTTGCCTTTCATTTCCGGTGGGCTTTTATAAAACCATGTGTTGATAGTTGTAGGTATGGGACACGGAATTGATAATCCGTTTTCCAAATCCCTTTAATTCCTCAGAGATCTACAGGAGACTCCCAAAAGTGGGCATTTCAATAGCTTTGCGTAGATAGAAGGGGTACACGAATGGCAATTTTCAGGATGTTCAAAAAAATTTACTCGGATTGGGCTGCAAACTTGTTTCTAAGGGTTTTTTTGGTGCTGAACACGAACCTGAGACCTATCGGTCAATATTCAAAAAATTCCATCTGATTTGGTCCTAAGCTTCAAAATCGGGGAAATTTTGCCGGAAGAACGCCACTTTCGAATGGTTCGAGAACATCACGATCAAATCACCTGAAAACTTGTACGTATGAGCTTTTGAGCCGACCTAACACGAATCTGCTACCCGCTTATCGATTTTTGATAGATTACGGTGGATTACGAAGGGTATACGGTAGCTCGGTCAAATCCTCAGATTTAACTCCAATTTTCGCTGGGTGGGGGTTTTTAGACACTGCACACGAATTTGAGGTCAATTTCCCCATTTTCAAAATTTCAAGGTAAATAACGCCAGTTAAAAGGCATTTCGCCTACCGTAACCAACCGTCAGTCAGGCTAGGGATAGATCGAGTTCAGCGCCCTGAATAACCCAATGTTGAAAGTTTTGAGCCGAATCCGAAAACTTTTCTCTGAATGCCCGAAATTCTTGATGGGTACCCCTACCTTTTTTTGAAGCAACAAAAGTGCGATTCTTCGGAATCCCCGCAGCCATAAAGGAAATTTCAACCACAGATTATTTCTGTACTGGCACAGACTTACAGAAGCGACAACATGGTTTTCCGAATCTCCACGGGAGGTATAAAGAAAATTCTAGTCACGCTGAGCAACATACGGTGCAGGACCTTCCTAACAGCCAATTATTTTATCGATTTTGCTAAAGTAGTGTTATAGGGACCTGAGTTTCATAATATAATACATGAAAGGTGCTAGGTTGCTACGTCCTATTACGAGCCGTTCCCCATTCAACGCGAATACACCGGCATTCGGCAATCATCTGCCACCCAATATTGTGGTACCTTGCCCAGCTCTATTTTCGAAGTGCTTCTAAACTTCAGCAAAGTGTCACCAGGCATTCATCAAGTCGATATAATATAAGCTTGAGAGTGACCGCTTTTGCATTTCACGCATCTCTCATGTACCAGTGCTATTCCCTTCCTGTCGTGTTGTCATACTCACCCTACAAGAAGGTTGACTGTCTCAAAGCAGCATGCTTGCTCGTAAACGTGGTCGGGATAACAATCTCAACATGCACGCATGGGCTCCTACCATGACGCGAACTCCGTTGAAAGCATGGGAAATGATTGAGAATCATAGTAGCGAGCAATACTGAGTGCTAACCCTTTTTGCCTCACCCCTCCAAATACCAGACTGAGAGCGCTGTCCTCTAAAGCAAGCATTAATCTAGAGTAATCACACCAGCGAATAAGAGGACGAAAAGAGAGAAGACCTGCTCGCTGAATTTTGTATACTTCATATACATTCATTAGTTTGTAGGGGTGCAATTTTCAAGATGGGATTACCCCACTACAAGAACCTTAGCTTGTTTTCAGCGCTTTCACTGACGTTAGGAATATGAATGGGACCGGAGGAGCCTATTTACATCTTCAGCTTACTCGAGCGTATTTGAGAGGCATGTATTTGCAGCCGGCATAGATCCTACAATACTTTGCGTTCCCTGTTAATGGTTGTCGCAAACTCGGTGCCTTATGCCATAACATAGGTGCACCTAATTTGAGCCAACCTTTTAGGGGGGAAGCAAAGTATCACAAGGATCCATGCCGACTGTAAGTTTTATTCAATCCAAATGTGTAATAAATTTCAACAACTATGATTCTGGGATAGCTCCCGCAACTAAACTCCCACACTTCATCGCAGCTAGTCACTTTCTTTCATTTGTTCATTCTAACACCTAAGCTGAGCGTGGTCTTCACTAACATTTCAATTTGAGAATGAGCTTTCAGTCACCATGATTCGCTTCGCAATATGTCTGACGATATTGCTGCGTATCGAAGCCGTTGCGGACTTGCGCTTCATTACCATTCACCAGGGTACGGCTCTCTGCACTGAAAATGGCGAATTCGTCAGCACGGAAAATTTCGTCAGCATCGTGAGAGAAAAGCATCGAAAACTGTGTCTTGACGCTTGCATAGTACAGGCGAGTGAAACATCATTGAGGTACGGTGCTTGGAATAGAATGTGTCATGTCTCTTTTAGGGATGCAAATGGGGCGAATGCGTAAGGATTGCAGGAGAGAATGAGGGCATATGCTTGTGCAGAGTGTGTGTTGACGGCTCACCGTCCCTCGACAGGTAACTAAACTGATTAGATATCTAACTAGGGACTGCTTCAACCACTCCGTGGCGATTTGGAAAACCATGTCGTTGCTGCAGTAGGCCTGTGGCAGAAGATAAATGGTCCGTGCATGAAATCCGCTGAATTGCCCCGAGGATTCCAAAAAATGCCATTTTATTGTTTCACAAAAAGGTCCGGGAAACTTCTGGGGTGTTCAGAAAAAAATTCCGGATTCGGCTCAAAACTCATAACTGGAGATTATTTAGAGCGCCGAACCCGAATCTGGGGTCTATTCCTAGCCAGTCTTTGGGATATTGTATGTTACGGTAGGCATAATGCCTTTTACTGGCGTTACTTACCTTAGCATTTAAAAAAATGGATCTCAAATTTGTGTTCAGCGTACCCAAATTACACCCACAGAAATTTTTCGAGTAAACTCTGAGACTTTGACCGAGCTACCGTATACCCTCACATACCATAATCCAAGGAAAATTAATAAACCGACTCAAATTAATGTTAGGCAGACCAAATAACCCCAAAAGAGAATTTTTGGTGCGATTTGATCGTAGCATTGTAGAACTCGTCAAAATTAGCGTTTGGCCAGCGAGATTTCCCACATTTTGAAGCTTCGGACCAAATCAGACGGAATTCTTAAGATATTGACAAATGGACTTCGGAATCGTAATCAGCAACTCAAACATCCCCCAAAAAAGTTTTAAGCTCAACCCGAGACAGTTTTTTTGAACACCCTAAAAATTGCATTTCCCTGTACCCCTTTCGCTTAGCATAGCTATGAAAATGCCCACTTTTGTGAATCTCCTGCAAGTATCTGAGGCAGTTAGGGAACTGGGGAAACGGACTATCAATGCTGAGTCCCCCACCTACTACTGTCAAAACATGATTCTATAAAAATCTCTGGGGAAGTGTAAGGTAAGCCCTAGTAAGTAACATTGTTCTTATGCTTCGGAAATGAGAGGAAATTTTTTGAGAGAATGCTTTCAGTATGTCTTTCACGACAGTCAGTCCTCGACCGTCCTGATCTGTCCTATACTATACGACGACGACGACGGCGGAAATCTCAGTCCTATGCAATTTATCTGTTACAGGAGTTGTTCTTGATAAACCTCTCGAAGCACTGATTGTTCTCTGTCTAGAAGGAATTAACAATTTTTTGGTTGTTTAGTGTGTTTCGCATCGTTTCCGTAATTCAGGAATGAGATATGTGTTGGAATAGATAAAGAAGTTTGCAAAATCTAAAGTTTTTTTATTGCGGACTCAATTTTATGCAAAACTCAGGCAACTGATGAAGTCAGGGAAAAGGTAATGGTCACGAAACAGAAAAATGGAAGGGTCTCCATTGAAAAATAAAGCCGAAATAAGAAATTTCACTGAAATTCTTTATATTCCCATTTCAATCAGTTCCGTTATTCGAGAAACCATGGTATTCGAACATAGTAAAACAACATAACATTAGACGGATCTGTTAAAATCAGAGCAAAATTACATGTACAATGAAGAAAACTGAGAATAATGAAAGGAAACTAATCTGGTCAGATGAATGGGGGCTATGCCGAAATTCAGTAATGACATTGATTTTTAGCACAGACTGGATGGCCGCCTCGACGTTTTTAGGTGGTAGGTGACCGTGATTGACTATGGTTCCGTCCATAGCAGACAAACCAGTGGCAAAGCGTCAAGGCGTCAGAGCGTCATGCGCAAGCGCTGAAACGCTGACGCATGACACTCGACAGCTGGCGCAATCAACGTGCCAGCAGACGGCACGTGGTCAACGATGGTATCGATAATATTAGTGACAGCCGCTACTGCCGCTATACCTCCACCGTCAGCGACAGGGCCTCTGCAGTGGTCGCTGAGAAGTCGCTAGGGAGTCAGATCAATAACGAATGTTAAAGATGCAAACCCCGAACGTCACTTAGCGCTAGGTCGTCTGCTATGGACGGAACCTATAGAGGCCGGCCCGCCGTAATTTGATGATAACAAATCGTGGACAGACCGCATCGCAAGTGGTCTTGAAGCGCATCACTACCCCTTCTCAAAGCACATTTTTTTCGAAACGTCGCCATCTTTAGACGTGCTCGACCCCTTGACCGTGGTATCGACCAATCACCTCTCCACAACGCACGCTGTTTTCCTTCTTCTGCAGCGGTGAGTGAAGTCGCGACCCAATTTTAGCAGTCAGCGACCTTGTCGAAGATCAATCACCGCTGCTGTGTGGCTGACCACAATGGTCAGCAACTGCTGCGGCGCGCATGCGTTGCGATAATTGATCACCCACATGTGATGAACACTATCACAGCCGGTGGTTCTCACCTTACGGGGAATTGCTACTGGCCCAGTTGTCGAAATTTTCAAACTGTTTATGTAATCAATTATTTGACTCAGTTGCCACAAATTTACGCTAGACTAAGTCTTCGGTCTCAAAGGCACAGCCCTACCTCGGAATCTTTCTTGTGTTTTTTCTTGCCCGTTTTGAGAATGGTCTCAGGATGAATCAAATGATGTCTCCAGTATCGTGCAAAACCCGCTGGAAACGAAGTTATGGTTCCTCAGAAATTGGGCTGCGGAAGCATGGTGGTTGCAAGCCTCGGACGAGTTGCCCGAGGCTTGCACTTTCAAAATTTTCAACCTATAGCATAGCTTCTTCATTGTGAGCGGGTTGAAGTGAGGCCTATCGGGCTTATCATGTCAAAATCTCCTCATCAGTGTTACAATTTGCCATGACCGAGTCAGCTAGGTTTTATGTATGAATGCGAGCTGACCTAAATGAAGAGAGAAGCTGAGAAACGGGACTATTGTTCGGGAATCATGGCTTATCTTGCTTATTTCTAGCTTATTCGGAGAAATGGAGAACTCGCACTGGGCAGGTGTTATACAGGTTAGGTTAACTTCCAAGTTCTGTGGTAAATCTCAGATTTCATTCTTGGGCTTAGGCTGTGTCTTTCAGTTCACTTCACAAGACCTGCTTTCCGAAGCATGCTGATGTTCGCCATGCATATAGCTTGGCCTACGACGGCGTTTCTGCGTGTTCTGAGTGCTTTCCGACCTGAATTCTCAGCTTTACCTATCACATGCTTCTGAGAGAGTACATGCGCTGTTACTCACGCTTGGAGATATCTTTGAGAACGGTTTAACGCCGATATGTTTGTCCACCCTCGGCGAAATTTTGAAACACCAAAGTTTTCGACTCCTTATACATTTAGATGGTGAATGTCTTAGACTGCTCCGTTTACATGTGATAACCAGTTTGATCGTAATTTTGATGAAATCACTTAATTGCCGTTTTTCCGTGTATTCAATGATTTGCTGCCCATTGAAATCACTCCCTAACGTTTGGCGGTGAGAAATAAGCACTTCAAAAAATCATTCTACATGGATTGTAAGGTGATTCTTCCTGGGTTTTATCGATTGTGCGGTCTTGCCTGAAGCGCATCTGAAGAGAGTGCTCCAGCTTGTTATGCCACGAATTGTTTTGGAGTTTCAGCCAAGGACAGTTGAACACATTAACATTTCTTGCGTCTTCTACACGTACAGAAATTCCCCTTTTCTCACGTCTAGTAAGTGCCTGCTATAACTCCACATGAAGCAGAGCGTTAGATTGCCATAACAAAGCTTTGTTTGTGGGAGCTTGTGCATCTCGCCTACACATCACCCATCTTGTTTCTGCGGAGTAGTTCAAACTGCATTCTCTGAATACCAATAGCCGGCATATTGATCTTATGCTAATTGAATGAGACTACAGACTTCCGAGCTTTTTCTTGTGTCACGCTAGTTTTTCTGAAATGCCTGTCTTCAAATCGTCATGTCATTATAGGCAAGCGGTGTGGTCTAGAAACCACAATCACAATTAATGATCACATCTCTTTGGCTTCAGATTTCTATGAAACACAATTGATTCTGTCAAAATTTTTCTGCCGGAAACAAAGCTTCAGTAACGACGAAACACCCTTTGCTGTGCTTGGTGGTGTTGCTGTATTTCCACTCTGTTCGGGGCTGGCATTATATAAGCACTTACAAAGGAACACTTCTTTGTAACATGATAGGACACCCTGGCGCCACGAGAAAGTTCTATAAGGATCTGAATAACACTCATATAAAAATATGCAACGAAGGCTGCATATTTGAGGTAAGCATTCATATTGAAAAATACTAATTACATCAGAGTAAAAAATCTTGTTTTCAGGGTTGCAAACGAGGCGACTGCGTTTACATTGCAGGAGAAGTTCAAGGCGCATGCTCGTGTACGGAGTGTGCGGGCGACTCTTAAGAACCCGACAACTAGTTACACAGGATAAACGTTTGCATTAACATCTTGTGTTCGTGCTTCTCCATGGTTTTCATAATAAAATTGTTGTGTAAGTGCAACAATTTTTTATATGATCCGTTTTCATACTAGACTGCACTTCGGTTACCTTGTGCGATTGTGTCGACGGTAGTTAACACTGCTTTACAAAAGGGAAACAGCCGGCCTCAGAGAACACCCATCACATATTTTTAGGATGTTTTGAAAACTGTTTCGGATTTCGCTCAAAACTTGTATGTAGGAGTCATCTAAGGTGCTGAACACGATATGAGGCCCACATGTTGAAATTCTGAGTTTTGTTTCAGGTAACGGTAGGAATCATGCGACTTAGAGAACAAAACCTATCTTATATCTTTGACAAAGGAACATTGAATCCGTAATCAGCATCCCGAACAACCCCGAAATAGAAATTTCGAATCAAATCTGAAAGAAAGGGTTCCGTATTCATGAGAACACCATACAACAGCATGCTTACCAGAAAGGCATATCTTACAGTAAGAATATATATGGACAATACGAGGGAACCTGTGCGAAATTTGATTAATCCCCTCACTTCAAATTATGGTCAGGTTGCTGGAATCTCCACTAGCTCTCTTTGTGCGCCGGGACATATCAGGCGTTTCCCGCTTTTGAATATAATGTGAGCCTTTTCCCGTTGAGTCTATCACATGAAGGTAAAAAATACCCTATCGTGAAGAGAACCACCTCTCGAATCCGAACTCATGGCTTTCGCCATTTCGACATCAGGTGTCTACCATGAGTACAACCAACACTAAACTCATATTGAATGCAGCGTACAGAAGCAACGGAAGGACATTGGCGGCAAACATTATTGGATGTGTGAGCTTGTCTAGTCTACAGGGTGGCTGAAAAGTACAGCTGCGAACATTTTTTTGACACGTTTCTGTATTATACATCGGCCTCTAAACTAAGGTGCAAAGAATCGGCGGTGTGTCCCAGGCATCTCGGGTCTGCATCGCATCAAAATATTATGAGTTCGCGAAGCCGTCGGTTCAATTTGTAAAATTTTTGCACGACAGGCTTCTCTTCGAAAAGTTAAAAAGGGAGAAGTCGACTTCATCAAGTTCCGGACCGAAATAGGGGGTGTCATCCCGCGAATGACGTCGACGAGCCTCACGCTCAGAAGCCAGAAACTATGGCTATTTCTCTACTGCTAGCTGTAGTTTGGTCCAACATTCAGTCCAGAAACGCTCTACCATTGGTTTTCATTTTTTAGAACAAAAAATTTTCTCCTTCCTTCTGTGATCGTAACTTCTACTTATACCTTCTAACCTTAACTTGAACCAACATTGTGGCAAGAGTTACTTTTTTCAAGCTTCCCCGCAATGAACTTGCAGGTTGACGATCACCACTCAGACTGTTGTGTGCACCCTCAGTTGAACATTTTTTTCGTCTGCCAACCAAACGCCTGACCGGCGCAGCATCAATATTGTGTACTTCCATCTAGAAGCCTGTGTAAATGCTGAGGACGAAAAATCTGAGCAGTCTGCTTGGTTATTGCTATTCACCTATTTTCGCTCCAAGAATGCCTATGGGTAGCGAACAATTGTGTAGAAAATATGGTTCATGTGCGTACTCATTCTTTTTAGCCTCCCAGAAATTTACGAAAAGTCATGATACAATACCCTAAGTTTTGTAAAAACGGAGAGCATTTGCCAAACATGGCAAAAAAAACGTCCGATGCTTGTAACTTTTTCGAGCAAAGACGTTTTTGGAGTCGGAAAACGCCATCATATTCACAGCTCAAACTCCTACATGATAATGTAAATTAAGGACCAAAGGTCCCTAAAATCGCTTTTTTTTGGCAAAATGCGGCGAAACTTTGAGTAGTAACTCTAAATTAATGGAAGATCAAATCTTCATGTTTTCTTCGCTAATCGGATTATGGTGGGGCAGTCTCGACATTTGTGCAGATTGCATTTTCCAAATCCTTCATTGAACACGCTCGGAAGCTTCCTGGGAAGTCGGAATTTTCTTGCGAAAGCCCCAGACCAATAAATGGAGGATTTCGAAGATTCAACCTGCACAGATCTCGACAAAGCCCCACTTCCATCCAATTCACGAAGAAAAATAGGGATTGTTCTTCTATTATCTGTACAATTACTATTCAAAGTTCCGCCGCACTTCGCGACGTTTTTGTGAAACGACCGCAAAAATAATTTTACTCGAATACATACCTTCTTATGTAGCCATTTAAGCTGTGAACATGATGGCGTGTTCCGAATCCAAAAACGTCTTCGTTCAGAAAAGTTACAAGCATCGGACGTTTTTTTGCCATGTTTCGCAAATGCTCCCCGCTTTTACATACACAACTCAGCGCGGGTATTGTACATCGGAGACACACTGTCACGCCATCCTATGAAAATTCAACCAAATTTCGCAATACAAAGTCCTCCGTCGTACACTCGTACTCTCACAATTGACGTTTGGTAAATGTCAGGCGTACTACTCAATACAAAACAGAGCATGAGCTCGCAATATTGCAAGTCGATTTCACTGCACAGCCATCCACATTTTTCAGCGCTCTACATTGCACACTTTCCGCAGGTAGGGGTCAATTTGAATTTGCGAGGAGGTTCGCCAAGTTGCAAATACAGGCCCTGTTCGTAAATGAGGCTACACTTTTTCTTTAGTGCACCCATTCCTCGAAAATGTTCTGTTTTGAACTCGTCCAAACATTTATCTACTGATTTGTGCGTGATTGTGTTCAGATATTCGTGGGGAAGTTCCCCAGAACCACAACAGAACTTTCCTCAAAACAACTGGAAAACTTCCCCGAATCAAACGGAGGCGGATGGGACATTCGACAGCAGAGTAATAAAGGAATTTCTTACAGCAGAAGTTCTCTTGTTCTCCCGACTGCAGGTCTTCCCGCGACCACCCGACTACAGAACATCCCGATGTTCAACGATTGCTCAAAAATCAGCCTGCTTGAACTCGTTGCTTTCAACAGTCTCCTGATTCTGAAAAACTACAGAAAAAGTCTGAGAATGGGGTTGTAGAGAACCTTTTTATCTCCTCTGAAATCCAGAAGGAGATGCCTTACACAGTTCTTGAGTGGCAGATCTGCCCCCTCAACTTGCGAAGTGCGAGACCACGTCGCGACTAGCCCGTTTGCATCACCGTATACGCTGCGGCTTTGTTTTCGCGTTCATCATGCTCAGGGGAGGCCAAGGGAACAAACGTGAGGCGGACTTCCCTTGTTCTTCCGCCACGATCGACTGTTTCCAACGTCATTCGTCGTGCATAATAGACCTGATTTCGCTGTTATCACCCGGTGGAGGGAAGAGCATCATGCTCAGGGGAGGCCAAGGGAACAAACGTGAGGCGGACTTCCCTTGTTCTTCCGCCACGATCGACTGTTTCCAACGTCATTCGTCGTGCATAATAGACCTGATTTCGCTGTTATCACCCGGTGGAGGGAAGAGGAGCGAGACGTCCTTCCGGAGGGACGTCTCGCTACTCTCTCATCGACCGAGTGATCATCGAGTGATAACGACCAAGTCAGGTCTATTGTTCTCTGGAACTTCCCCACAAGTATCTGAGGTGTGTATTTCAAAACCGTATATCATTTTTTCATGTTTTTGTGTAGCTTAGCCTCTCTAGTGAACGAAAATGTAAGGACCAATGAGAAACCATTCCTTGTAAGGAAAAATCGGGGTGAACACACTGTTAATTTTAATTTTGGAGTTTGTGAAGTTTTTCTGAGTTTAATGGCTTTTTCATTTTCATTTTCGAAGTTTTTCTGCCTGTGGAGTTCGTGCCGTAACTGTTTTTCATGTTGCTTGATGGTCACGTCGACGTACTATGGAAAAGTGCTAGATGACTTATGATAACTGGTGGCGGATTCCATTTAACTCGTTCCACCCAGGGTTATACGGGAAATCCTTTTTTGGCAAATTTTTTTCGATTTTTTTTGCGGGTACGATAACTTCACAATGGGGTCGTTCCAGAACTGCAGTGGATTCAGTGTTGCGTCTGCGGGCTCCGAAAAGATTTTTTACAGTTCCTAAAATATCTGCTTTAGGACTCTGCTGTGTTGCAAACCTGTTATCGTTCCTGAAAAAAATATGTATTTCTCGTAGTAGTATCTCGATAAGAAGTAGCACGTGATACAAAAGATGAAAAGATTGTTTGAACATTCAAAAAGCGAGCCAAAAAGTTAAAAAAGAGTAGCAAAAAGAAGGATGAAGAAGGATATCGCGCCAAACGCCATAGCAGTGGCAATTACGTGAAATAAGAGAAAAAGTTGGCCGATGGGGCGAAAAACACCCAATTTTTCTTTCCGGTTGAAATTTCGGTAAATTTTGAGAAAACTTAGGTAAATCAGGTAAATCAAAATTTACCGGAAAACACCGGTGAATCCGTTAAGTCTAATCGAAAAGTGCACACCCCTGGTTCTAACCTCATAACCCTACGTTTTCGGAGCGCCGAAGTTTACCGGTGTGGTCTTCCGGGCTCATTCATGAAAAGCCTGAAAATGGAAAGTGGTTTCCAGCGTGGACGACGCCTTTAAGTGTTTCTCTAAGTTTCAGAAATTTCTTCGCCACCTCTTTCTCGACAGCTATACTCCTAGATGCAAGCTTCAGGAGTGCTAAGGAAATCTTGTATAGCGTGCAGGACTTCGAAAGGAGTACAAAAGACGTTCCCAAAAATGAGTACAGATCACGGAAGTGGGATTTTTGAGTCAAGCGTAGTCGATTCACGCGGTATTCGAAACTTCACCGTTTGAGATCGAGCTGAAGGGCGTTACAGTGTAAGCGTAAACATCGAAAAAAGTGCAAGTCCTCAAAAAAACTGGTTTTAAAAGGTTACAAAAAAGTAGTTAATGAGTGATCTGAAAAATCCTGGCTTGTAGGAACCAGAAATTATAATCTACCGTTTGAAACCTTCCTCACCCCTGGAGAGTGCCTTTAAAGAAAATTTACCTGGTGTGGGTTCTAAATTGCACTGTGGTCCCACAGCTGGGTCCACTGACTAAACGCGAAATTCGCCGCAGAACCCAGAACCTACCAGCAAAATTTTCTTCAAGGGCACTTTCAAGGGGTGCTGGAGGAATTAAACGGTGGGGTACAGAATATAGTTTTTTTGCCAGATTTTTTCCAGATAACTCATTCAGAACTTAAGTCACTGTAGTTTTAAAACCCTAGTTCAGGTTCGTGAACTTCATATTTTTCTTCTTCAGCTACCAGTGTAGCGGTCTTTGGCACTATACTGAGACAGTGAAAGTTTGCAAACAGGGAGAATCGACCACGCTAGACTCAAATATGCCTTTTTCATGACTTCTACCTTCACAATTATCGACTTCTGGCGTGACCACACCTAAGAAATGTGTGAGCCCGTGCACTTCAGCGTGTTGAGCCTCAACACTAGGCGGTGAAAGTTTGTATACGGGGTAAATCCACCACGCTGGACTCAGATATTCTACTCTTGTGGCAAATAAAAACAATTTACACAAATCACTCAGCATTTAGTAGTCAAACTGCTTTGGAAACTTTACATTGCGGATTCATATGTCTTGGCTACCATTTTGGGATCTTCTTTACTATCACTCCGCCTTAGATGCATCGTACACGATGAAGACGATATTTGGGTTTTTGACGTTTTCGTGTTGTACTATCCCTATAGCGACTTACGGTAGCAAAAGACCCCCTCGGAAACGTCAACTTTTTAAGAAGAACCCATTTCTAGAAAGTTCACAGCTAACTTAAAATTCGGGCCCAGTACAACTTGGGATAGTTGCGCGGGAAACGCAAGGTACAATTTGACGCTTCGTTCCTGGCGCAGCGTTGGAAGCAATTCACCCACGATGACGCTCAAGTACGACTTCAACGAAATTGAAATGGGTTAGCAACCTGCTGCGTCCATGACTGCCAGCTGCTCCCGATCGATGCCGTATGACGAATCGACTGGCGTGTGCATTGCGCCCTACGACACGTAATGGCGCGCCTGTCTGCAGCAACGGCGGTGTTTTGTTCCTTGTAACAACGGATCGACCCCTAGCCCGCTTCCCCCCCCCCAAACCCAATAAGCCGTTTTGAGGTAAGCCAGTCATCATTCAGAGGCGATTTCAGAACGCCAAACTTTCTGAGTGACATTGTCATGGCCCGCTAGTCCAAATGAACGCATAAGCCCAAATACGGTTTTCATCGTGTACGACGCCTTCAAACTTCCTAATTGAATTCCGTCACTCGTAACTCAGTAGAAACAGCCTTTCAGTTAAATAGCAACGTATTAAATATGAAAAACGGCTCCAGACGGTTTCTAGTCTCACACAGTATGGTCTAATTGGTCTTCCTCCGATGGTCAGACCTTTCCTGTTGGGGTCCCACGCCCGCGTCAAACCCTGTGAGCTGGACCTTGATAAGTGCCAGCTGGACGTTACGGAATTGAGCAGAACTTCAAAGGGTTGGGTGCGTGGCCTAGAAGAAGTGCTCAAGACAGTCGAGACATGGTACAAAGCCGCACAAGGGCTTAGCAGCACATAGATTATAGGTGCAGGACTCAGGAAGAGTGTGTTGGGAGTCAGGCGGAAGTAAACTGATCAGGTCGAGCTAGACGTCGTGAAGAGAGAGCAGGATCACGGAAATAAAACGCAGGACGTCAAAGTGAAGTGCGGGACCCCAGAGCGCAGGAAGTAGGGGGAAGGATGCGTCTATTCCAAAAACCTGACGCCAGGAAAACTGTGCAGGACAACGTTTTCTGAAAAGCGTGCGCTAAAGGATTCGCAGCGTCTCGGAGTGATTACTATGTAGCATTACCGGGAATGTGTGCACAATCTTTCCAAACTCCTCCTGGTTCACAACTCTTTTTGAATGATCAGCCGTTTAATTGATTGTATGGTATAGATTTAAAAACTTTGTTTGTGTTTTATTTCACATTGGACTTTGTATTGAAAATAAAATTTCAGTAACAATGAACACCCTTGCGCTGTGTTTGGTAGTTTTCTCGTGTTTCGAAGCTGTTGTGGGCTATCACTATATAACCATGCACGGAGGAAAGCATCTTTGCACCGTTACGGGGCACCCTGACGTCTCAAAGAATGCTTACAGAATTCACAAGGCTGTGCAAGAAAGGCTATGCAACGAAGGTTGCCTCGCTCAGGTAAATTATCACATTAGAAATACTGCCTATGCCAGAATTTGTAATCTTTCATTTAGAGATGCAGTCGGGGCATATGTATGAGAGTTCCAGGAAAAATTCAAGGCAAATGTTTCTGTAGTGGTTGTGCAGATGACTCATCACAACGGATGAGCAGTGGAACAATATCTGCACCATTGTACTTGTGATATGTTCTTTGCAATGGATTATTTGTGTAAACATTTGCCTTCCTCATTGGAGAACTGTACACGACAGATTTGTCGTTGATCACTCATATGCAGTGAGCACGGATTGCACAGAAACTTTGCGTCCCTTAGCGTGCGTTGTCGCAATTTCGGTTCTCGTATGTCATAGCATATGCGCGTCAAGAAAATGCCAGTGCACAATAAGGGAAGCAAAGTGTTATCTCGATACACGCCGACTGTAGTACGTTGGCGTTGACGAACACCGCAGTCCCATGCGTATGCTCACTGCATAGTGCTGCTGAACTGCGCGCCAAAATTGAACTCTTTTCGAGCACTAACCGAGGGAATTCTTGTCATAGATAGAGTTTACGTAATGGTTTCAGTCTGATGATTGGACGGGGCTGCGACGGTAGAACGCCGCGCGCGATTGAAACCCCGCTGGTCGGCGGTGCCGCTAACACCGCACACCGAGCCGCCTTGTCAATGCGTCAGACTAAATAGGCTATGAAAACCGTTAATGCTTGGAATAGCAACTACTTAAAAAGACAACGGCATCTCCTCACTCTGAGCTCATTCAGATGCCAAACTTGCCATCACGTTTATCCCAGTTTTCGAGTACGGAAAAAGAGAGATTCAGTCATCTTTCAAGCGCGAAAATATCAGTGACAGCAATGGAGGGCAACTCGTTGGTGGAAAAATATTAAGGACAACTTCTGACTCATTCTCGCAAGGAAAGAATACTTGGGCATCGTGGCTATACCAGATAAGGGGTACATTATAGAGGCCACTTTGGAGACAGAGTTCTAATCTGCCTTACATGTGTGTCGAGCACTCTCCTTGTCTTATTTTGCTCCAAACTGGGCATAATGCCTGTGTTGCAACTTTTTTTACACTCAACCAGGCCTCCAATATGGAATCGCTTTAGACTGTCAACGTTTCGGCACAACGCCGTTTTTAAAGAGCTGGAAGTGCAAAGAATATAATTTGCGTTTCATACGTCTTTGGCACAGTTTTTGGGCTTAGATGCTCTTGGTCTTGTAAGTCGCATACATAAAACGTACCTTGCACTTTCAGGGCTCTGGGATTGTGCCGAAACGTTGACCGTATAAAGCCATTCTACATAACATACCTGGTTGACAGAAACAAGAAAGATGCATTATGTGTAAAGCCTGAAACTCTTATACGGGTTGTAACCGGAATAGGGGGGGGCCTACAAAATTTTTTTAAGGAGAACTTCTGTGGATTTAGTTACCGTTATGAAGACATTTCGTCCATTTCTGAAGATTGACGGTAGGGATCGTCTTGTTAAAAGCTCGAAGAGGGTCTGCAGTTTTAGAGCAATCGTTTCCACCTTATTTCCTTGCTAAAGCGGCTAGCCCAAAACTTTGTGCACCGCCTACAAAGGACTGGATTCAACAATAAGTGAGTCCGAAGGATTCGCTGATATGCATTCAAAGTCCACTATTCCTTACGGCTGCACTTCTGTCACACCAGTGGATGATAAGCTGCGAAAAAGGAACTGAGGCTAGAAGAAAAAAGATTTTTTTATTCATTTTGGCTGCGTGTGGAGCACCCAGGACAGGAAATGCTGCAGAGGCTACACCCGTTCCCAGGATATTAACGCTATAATCGTGACGGTTACACCGTCCTCATACTCAGACAATGGGGTGGACCGACCGCGGGCGAAAAATCGCTTCTCGTACCAACCGCGTGCCACTATCGTACTGACCGCGTGCAAAAAATGTATTCCGTACGGATAGCGGAAATTTGCGTACTGACCGCGAAAACGGAATAGTGCACGCGGTCGATACGCCTGAGCTCCGTACCAACCCCCAGCGATTTTCCATGGAGGCGTACTGACCGCGCGCAGTCATCTTTGCGCGCGGTCAGGGCGAAACATGACTTTTCGCTGCGGTCGGTACGTGAGCACACGCAGTCAGTACGCAAGAGCTCGCGTTCAGCACGCAACCGCCCGCTATCAGCACGCTAGAAAACTGGACCGTGATGTCGTTGGGTCAGTTTACGTGGTCGGTACGAAATTGTTTGCGTTCAGTACGCAATCGCCCGCGTTCAGCACGCAGGCAAACTGGTGAGGGAGATCGGTTTGTCAGATTGCACGGTCGGTACGCAAGTGTTCGCGTTCAGTACGCAGAAAAACTGGTGGGTGAGGTCAGTTTGTCAGTCCGCGCGGTAGGCACGGATGTGTTCGCTACGTACAAGCGTGCAGTACGCAATCGCCCGCGTTCAGTACGCAAGCAATTGCGGAGGCGAGGTCGTTTTGTAAGTTTGCGCTGCCGGCACGCAATGACACGCATTCAGTACGCAATCGCACGCATTCTGTAAGCAAGTGAACCCGTTAGTGTGGTACATACGCAAATGCACGTGCTTAGTAAACAACGAAATCTCGAGCGTTTGCACATTTAGCCTATCGATTCTTCAGAGGCAGGGTTTTCCCTGAGAAGTTTTGATCTTGTTATTCCGGTAGAGAGTCAGATGGGTTGGTCTCTGTGACAGCTGCTTATTTAGAACTGAGAAACCGACGACAACCACTGAAATGGAGCAACACAATTTTATTCACACATCTGGCTTCATCTATCCCAAGCCTATATTTCGTTCTCTTCAAAACAGTTAAAAAACAGACAAACTCGTTATTCGAGACTTGAGCAACAACATGAACGGGCGGAGTGATCCTAATTATAGCCGGTTTTAAGCTGTTTCGTGTGTTTTTGTCCTGAGCTCATGCTGACTTCCACCATAGTGAGGATCAAATACCAATTTTGAGTTAAAGGCATCGTTCGCGCTGAAAATCAATTCTTATTTTTCAGGCTCAATTTCATGATTGAGCCTGAAAAATAAGAATTGATTTTCAGCGCGAATTTCATGATTCATGAAGGCCTCCAAAAGCAGAAAAACTTCAAAAAAGATTTTGGCGCGAAATTCAAATTCGTATTTACATTGTGCTCCGATTGACTTTTCTTCACAAATAAAGGTTTTTCATGGGCCCCTTCGACATTTTCGTTCACTAGAGAGGCCAAGCTACACAAAAACATGAAAAAATAATATACGGTTTTCTGCGCGTACGATGCCTTTAACTGTGCACCACAAGATTTTTGAGCTATGAGGAAAATCTAAATCTAGAAAAATTCAAAAAAAAAAAAAAAGAAAATCGAAATCGAAAATCTGAACATTTTTTCATGTTTTTTTGTATTGCTTGGCATGTATAGTGAACGAGTTTGTCGAAAGGGCCTCTGACAGACCTTCATTTGTAGAGAAAAACCAGTCTGAATTCATTGTTAAATTTGATTTGAATTTCGCGCCAAAATCGTTTTTGGCGTTTTTCTGTATCTGCTCGTCACTGTCATTTTTGAAGAATTTTTGCGCCAAAAATGTTTTCCATGTTGTTCGACAGTTGTATAAAAAATCAATGAAAAAGTGTTAGGTGATCGACCAGAAGTGCTAGTTGATCGACCCCACAGCAGTCCTCTGGTGGCCATAACTTGTAAGATGCACATAATTAGAGGCTCAAGTTTTGTGGGTGATGTCACCTAGCGCGGATGGCTCATCTGTACACAAAAAAATTGAAAATTATGCTAGCAAAGTTGATAACACGGGAGAGGCTACCTTGATCACAATCACGCACGATTCAAATAAATGCTTGATTCTCCACTGGCCAGAATTGATATACCTAACGAGTTCTTCGTCCACCAAAACCTCTATGACCTCCTTGATCACCTCACTATCGAACACGCTAGTGGCGACCCCATAAACTTTTTCCCCCTTCTCCACCGGAGTGCCCAAGAAAAACAACTAAAAATGACGATTTCTTTGAATCACAGGGGTTTTCCTTCATACATTCCAATTTCTCCTATCGCTCTCTTTCTTTATCTCCTCCACTCTCTTCTCATTCTTTGCAACTCCAGATACTTATTTCCTCTCCTCGTTTTCATCTCTTCGTTAATGTAATATTTCTCTTCGGTTTAACTACTTATTTATTAATTTACTAGTTTATTTACTCATTTATTCACTGTTTTATTGAATTACTTATTTATTCATTTACTTATTAATTCATTTACTTATTTATTTAATTACTTGTCAATTGATTTGTTTACCTATTTATTTATTTATTTACTTATTTATTGTTGTTCTCTGGATCAGATTCCGGTCTGCATTTGCGGACAACGGTTATTGCATCATACGACACGTGTTAGCCGTGCTGGGGCCGCTTTTTCCCGTCACGATTCACCCTTCTCCCAGCACGATTATCACGTGTCTCATGATGCAACAGTCGTAGCCCGCAATCGCGGACCGGAATTTAGCCCAGAGAACGACACTACCTAATTATTGATTTTTTGAAAGCAATTATTTATTTGGCATTTTATTGCGATATTTGTCTTTTTGCCTTCTGTTTATTGATCTCGATCTTTTACGATTTCTTGCTCTTTGTCTTGATCTCGATCGTCGTGCCCGTCTGATTTATGCTATTCTTCATCTTATTGTTCTATTTGGTGTGGTAATGCCTATAAATGATTCAGCAATAATATTCAAAATTTGATGGTTTCGAATTTTGCGGAACTCATCGACAAATGTCTGTTCACGTGGACTCAAATGAAAATTTTCTTTGCAGAGAGCGAGTTTATTAGCGGAGAGTTGCGGACAGACGAGGTGGCAGCACGACGATAATCGTGCTGGACTAGCGGGTCCCGACACAATTACCCCTTCTCCCAGCACGATTATAATTGTGCTGCGTGCTGAAACAGCGACTCGTCGCAATCGTGGAGCGGAATTTCAGCCCGATAACGACAGTACAATCAATTTCAACAGCTGGCGTATGCCATCAAAAAGGGTCCACAATCACTATCAACGAGAACGTTCGATCCCATGAGGATTCGTTAAATAGAACACACGGGTACTATCACACAGCTCATAACGCGATTAACACATTGAATTTTTTTTAGAAGGATAAGGAAAAAGACAAAGGAAGGAAGTGCGAGAGTTGAAACGGAATATTGTAAAATACATACAATAAATGTCATCTTAGGCTGAAGGAATGTAGTTAAATTCCTCCTAACACGAAAGTTTTATTTGAAAAATGACAACGGTTGGTAAGCACGCAGCAGTTATGCATTGCTCCCATTAGAATGGCGCGCATTAATGCCTGAACGAAGCGTTCGTGATAAAAAGAGTACTGAGTTTTCATCATGAAGGTGAATATCTGGACACCAATGGTGTAAAAATAAGTGAATTTTACGAGAGAAAAGACGTGCAAGCAAGGCAAAACAATTTAACGCGGCTGGCCTCCCAACGCCAAACATAGTTATCATACATAATAATGAACGGCTAAGAGTTGACCAGAGATCGTTGACCGATGACCAGAGAATGTGCGGGACTCAAAAGTGCGCCAAGCGCCGGGGAGGGTGTACGGGACCCAACTGAGAGCTCACCAGGGGCCGGGGAAGGTGTGCGTGACCCGACTGCGGGTACGTCTAGCGCCGGAGAAAGTGTGTTGGACCCAACTGAGAGTGCGCCAAGCGCCGCGAAAGTGTGTTGGACCCAACTAGGGGTTCGCCGACGCAGGGGAAAGTGTGTGGGACCGGACTGGGTTTCGAGGAACGATAATACCTAAGCACTCATTTGGCAACGATTCGATCATTCGATGCGTCATAATACACGACTAAAAGTACGCCACGAAGCGGCGTGGGTGTGCACCTTGTTTTTCATTAACATGAAATTAACAAAACCTAACCTCTCCACATGGATCGTGGCTGGGGCGAATTTGAGCTAAACACGCGGTAGGCTTGAAACGGCTAGGGCCTCGATCATAGTTCGCCGATCGCCGTAGCCAGCCCGGTCGATAATCACGAAAGACATGAATGAGGTGGGGTGGAAAAAACCTATTCACCAACAACCCGCCGAGGGAAGTCGAAGGGAAACGGAAGGGTTGATACCGCGCGCGGCAGAGGAACAGATCAACCCATCTTACACTGTGTATTATGGGATTGCAAACTGTGTTACGTAGCGATATCACCGCGGAAAGATAAAAGTTTTATCGAGAAGCGAGTACTCTCCAGCGATCCGATGCGAAAAACTCCGGCGGTCGCGAAGGAAGCCAAGGGAGGCGAGAGGTGGCCGTGGAGCGCGCATTCCGTTCTGAAATTTCACCTTATATTTCCTTCTACTTCCCGGCGGGTTGATGGCGAATACGACCCCGAGTGTTTTCTGCAACCTCCATCGTCCATGCTTTTCATACGTTTTGACCGGGTCGGCCATGGCGGGTTATGGCGATTATTTCATCCAATTCTGAAAGGGACCTAGCTCCCTCATTTAGAGCCTGTTGAAGTATGGCGTATTGGGTTTATCATGTCAAGATATCCTCATTTTGCCATGACCGACCGCTCCTCTGCTTGCTCCGCCCAGGCTCATTTAAAGGCAGCAAACACGCTTGAAAAAGTTGTTGAGATAACTACGTTTCTGAAGTCGCATGGCTCCTAGTAAACTGCTCACGCCGTTGCAAGCGTCAAAAACGAGTCAAAACTACTAAATGTCAGCAATACAAATCAAAGAATTTCTGCAACCCCGCCCCTGAGCTTCTGCCACCCCGCCCCAAAATACAAATTCGTCCAGGCTGATAGTACCAATACGGTCCCTTTGGCTGTTTTTTAAGCTTCCAACGAGGTTAACGTTCCAGTACAGGCTACAAGAGTATATCGGCTTCTCTATCTCAAGCATTTTGTTTCTAATATTCGCTGTTCCAACCGCGCGCCGTAAAACTCGTCCACTCTCACCTGATAACAAAATAACCGTTATTTTTATTTTATTTTATTTATTTCAGCCAATACAAAAATTATCAATGCCCATAACCAACAAACCAGGAAACAATGATTGGCCATGTAGTAGCGAAAAAAAAGTTGTGAAACTAGCGAACTTCCCTATAAGAACCGTGCTTCGATAGAAAATGTCTCGAACAAAAAAAAAATTCGTAATGTTGGAACTGTAGCTTCACTAGTGCTGCAGACCTACATATTTGACCGCCTTGTAGTTCTACTACCCCCAGAGCACGCGACTGGACAACCATACCCGGGCGGGCTCTGTCTTTCAAAAGCCTCTTTAAACTGGTACGCACCCAGGGCGATTGCAAAGGAGGGAGGGCAGTCAGGTTAGCAGCAGTGAAATAGTCCTTCAAATTATGGATATGACAGGTTAGGGAAACTAAACGTGGGATTACAAGCGCAAAGCTCTTGCACTTAATTACGCTAATACTTCAACCACTCAATAATAAGAAACAGCGCCAAAAATTAATAAACAGAACAAATTAGACTGTTACGAAGAAAATTTCCATAGCCATTAAAAGGCAACATTTAGCGTGAGACCAGTATTCAACATAGGAATATGTGAGAAAAATCATGTGAGGGGTAGAGGGGTTATTCTTCTATTTGCACACAGTTTTGGTCCGTTTTTTCGTCAGTTCCCAACACAACCAGCTCCAAACCGTTGATTTATGTCATAAAATCGTTACCATTTTTGAGCGTGTCTGCTGCCTTTAAGCAAACTAGACTTTAGATATTGTTGATTGAAAAAGCTCGTCCTTTGCTGTTTGAAAGCCAGCGGTGTTGGGCTGTTTCAACTTGTTCGTGCGTTACCCCAAGCCCCACCCCTACTTCCAACGTTTGCTTATTTCCCATTATTTGGGGCCAGATACTGACCTTCGTGATGAAAACCATTTTTTTCTTTTCACAGACCCTGCATCCGGGTATTAATGCGTTTCGAACGAGCGCCATTTGATTGGAAGCAATGAATACCTGCCGCACGTGCATGCGTACTAATAGCGGCCGTCCTCAAAAATGTTTCGTACTGACCGCATGATAAAATCGGGCCTTCCGCGTTTGAGTGCGTACTAACCGCGGTCAATCCTACGTGCAACATTTGTACCGACCGCGTGGCAATGCGTCCCGACAGCGTGTTTATGCGTACCGACTGCTTAGCAATCTCTACCGACCGCGTGGAAATGCGTACTAACCGCGTCGCGATGTGCTCCCACCGCTGTCAGTATCTGAAAAGCGTTCGTACTGAACGCGTGGCGATGCGTACTAACCGCGTTGCGGTGCGTATCGACCGCGAGGCGATGCGTACCGACCGCGTGGCAAGACTTACCGACCGCGTGGCGATACGTACTAACCGCGTGGCATTTCGTACTGACCGCGGGGCCGTGCGTATCGACCGCGCTAATTTGCGTTCCGACCGCGTGCGAATTGCGTTCCAAACGTCGCCCATCCCGCTGTCGGTACGCAACCTGTCCGCGGTCGGTACGGAACATGTCCGCGGTCGATCCATCCCATTGTCTGAGTACAAGAGCGGTATTGAGCGATTTCTTAAGATCGAGCTCGTGCTTCTGATATATGAATATCTAAGCGAGGGGCTGGCTATGTCTGTATATATAACAGAAAAGGATTGCGCATAATGTTTTTTATCATTGCTAATGTACAGTGATAAGAACGAAAATCGTAAAACCGGAATACGATTCTCATGGCACAACAAATGCGAAAAAAGAATTTTTACATAATAATGAAAGATGCAGACTCATTCGAACATTTCTGGGAGGCAAAAGAAATCTGAAAGCTTTCAAAAACAGGTGAAAGTGTTTGATGGTGACTGATGTGTTGAACAGTTTCTAGGTCTTCGAATGCCTAATCTTCCCTTGTTCCGAGTCGTCGATCCTCTTGTTCGCGTAGAAGTCTATCAACAATTAGCGTTCGAAAAATTTTCATTATATTGCTATCAACTGTAAAGTAAGCTTCCCTATTTGGTTAACTCATATCTTCTCCTAGTCCGCATCAGATGCTTTTCAAGGTTACGTGTAGTAAACTCGCCACATTATATCGAGCAAAATAATCCTTCGAAAATGAAAAAAAATTATAATGCTATTTGAAACCCATTTTTAGGTGTCGAATTCCGGCGAACCTCTTTTCAAAAGTACTTTCCACCAAAGGCGAAGAAGTGGCATGTATTGTTCTGAAGCTCTAACCAAGCTTCGTAATACACAATCATCATTCCTGCGTCGCTCACCCGACTCCCGGAATCCCCCTTAGATCTTCGCGAATTGGCCACTGGCAGACGTCTGGCGAACCTTATTACAAAATGAGAGCATCCGGTGGCAACAACATGGCTTCGCGAATGGTTAATTGCGTGTCTGTGTAAAATCGGCATGGATCCTAATGATACTTTGCGTTCCCCATTGTAGGCTGACGTGAACTCGGTGCCCCTATGTTCTAGCATATGGCACCGAGTTAGCGCCAACCTTCAATAGTGAACGCAACGTATCATTAGGATCCATGCCGGCGTTACATTCCGGCACGATCCATACTGATCCATATTGTTGAGCCTCTCCGCTAACAGTTTCTTGTGGACAGAAGTGTTGATCTTAGTTTGCATTGTACTCGCCAAATGTCAATAAGTTTGAGAGGCTCATTGATGTGTGAAAATTGTTTTCTGATGTCATGGTCGTTGTTTTTCAAGAGTAGTTTTCTGTTTTAATTGTATTAGGCATCAGGCTATTCTCCATTTATATGTCTTCAGTGCGCCTTCCTATCATTATCTTAGACATGGAACGTCTGTTTGTCGTTATTCTTCTTCATCTCTGTGAACCCCTTCTTTGCCGACTCCAATGGTAGTGATGAAAAGGCGGTCTGCTGAAAGGTGACTAAAATATAAACCAATGTATCGTTCATCACTGGATGAGGGATCGCCGCAACGCTGCTTGGCGGGAAAAATTGCGCGATCAATAGCCACTCTCCCTTCGTTTTCCCGCGCGCAATTTTTTCCGCCAAGCAGCGTCGCGGCGATCCCTCATCCAGTGATGGACGATAGTCATGAAGTAACTCCCATAATTTCCGGAGGAGCTAGTCTTTAGATTTGATCTCAACGCTCTGATGCATTACTAGGGGCAAAATACATTACCGCCGCTAACATAGGAACAAAAAGGGCAAAATGGGCAGAATTTCAGCAAAAGCGTCTTATGCTAATGACATGTTTTGAAGTGCTCCAAAATGAGCTTCAAAAAAGGATTTCTCTTGAATTTCTTTTGATTACTCTGGAAAACCTCACAAAGGGACCCATTTTTGAGCTTTTTTTCCATCATACGATAACGCGTGAAAACGCGCGCGGAGCTTTCATTTCGTTAATCACCGCGCGCGAGGTTGCACGTTATGGCATGATGAATTAACTTTGCTCAGAATTGGAGTATTTTCGTGAAGTTTTCCGCGCTTTTTTAAAAGATTGGAACCGAAGAAAAAGGATGCTTTTTCTAGAAGTTTGCTTGGAGCTCTTTAAAGCAAGTTATAGGCTAAGAACGCTTTTGTTGCCAACTTTGCCCATTTTGCCCATTCTCTCCCTATGTTGCTTGGGTCTTGTACGTGGTGTGTCTATGATTTCGCCCATAATTCTGTCTTTAAATAAGTTTTTACCGATAGTGACAATGAATTTCTTTGCGCTGCGCCTGGTGGTTGGGCTCTGTTTCGACGCGATTGTGTGCCATCACTACATAACCACGTACAAAGGAAGACAGCTCTGTACCTTAACGGGCCTTCCCGACGTCACGATGAACGCTCACAAAGTTTTGAATGTTATGCAACAAAGGCTGTGCAACGAAGGTTGCATCGCTGACGTAAGTGCTCATATTGCAAATTTTGTTCTCCTCAAGTAATGACATGATTTTCTTCCAGGGATGCAGATGGGGCGTGTGCCTGAAAGTTCGAGGAAAAATTCGCGGCCAGTGCTATTGTAGGGAGTATGACGACGGGTCATCGCGGCAGAGTAACAGAGCAACAAAATGAATTCTCTCTGTCCATATTTCTCATGTTATCGACCTGCTATGCTAATTTCGTGAAGAAACCATACAATAGATTTGTCTGTCGGAATGGAGAATCGGAACCATTGATGCTACATTGATCGTGTACTACGGTAACCATAAAAATCCCAGTCCTGTGCGTGCGGCAACCTCACATCACTCTGTTGATAAACTTAGCAACCGCCCAGCATAACTTAAAAACATGCGATGTTTTTTCTTCCCCTCCTGTTTTTTTCGTGGAATTTCTTTTATACCTCTTAGATATTTCACGCAAATATCTTTTGCATAGTTGTAACCATGTTGAGCCATCATACAGTACCTCTCTGATAAGCTTTGCTACTTGAGATCTTGTCATTATGAGACCGTGCGTATCCTGAATCCGAGTTCCTATAGAGCGTTAGAGCATAGTCTTATGAAGTGCACCCAGCACTGAGAATAAGACCCCCGTACTGCGGGCTTATGATGATTTGAAAGTCAAATCTTGATTGCTTAATTAAAGGCAGCATACACGCTCCTAAACGTGGTTGAGATAACTACGGAAATAGAATGGTATGACTCGGATTACAACGCCTCTGAAACGAGAAAAATGCTGGTAAGAAGTTGGTTGGCCTCTCCCCCTGTATTCCCCGTCTCGTCCAGAACAGGGGTCCTGGGTCATCTCCACCGCAGCCGATATACATGGGTGGTTCAATAAGTACTATAAGTAAACCACATACATCGGCGACGGTGGAGAAGTCCAGGGCCCCTGTTTCGACAAGTTTATAATTTTCCAAAGGACGAAATTCTCACTTAAATGTAGAATTTTTCATTTCCAGAGTTTTAAATGTTTAGGGCCCGATATCGTGATAAATTTATTAAGCGGTGAGGCTGCTTCCCTACTCCCTAGTCTGTTCAGAGCTTCATCTGCTTACCTCCGGAGAAAGACGGTGGTCAATGTAACACACCGCTCTTCATTTCTTTATACCCTACCCTTCATTAATAAGGTATCTTTACCATTTTGTTTACCGTGAGTGTTTTGTGCCGTCGGCAATTCATAATCGTCTCCTGTTTTAGAGGAGACTGCAAATACAGGGGCGGGGTCACCTTCTTTCTCGTGTAGCGGCATTGTGGGTCGTTTTTGAGGCTTCAAAATTCGAAGGCGTCGTGTTCTGTTCATAACATCCAATTTCCGTAATTACCTCAAACACGTTCCTGAGCGTGTATACTGCCTTTAGGTTGTGAGAAACACCGGCTTTTGCTGAGCAACAACAGCTGAAAAGACTCCAACGCCCGTGCGTAAAAGGGATGATGAGGTCATGCGTTTGTCAATACATTGAATCGAAAACCCGTGCTGCGGACGTTCGCTTTTAGGCTCAGCTTACTATACTGCACCCCAGATTCAAAAGGTGGGGATAGCAGTCTTAGGTTAGACCATGCATGATCAAGAAAGCACTCAAGCTTTGTAGCGGTACCATGGCGCGTCAAGAACCCTATGACCTAGCGAGTAATATCACCACGATGTACGGATATGCTGCGCAGCACCGCAAGGCAGCCGGAGCACTCTCTCTTTCCAAACGCCTTCAATGACAGGATCCCGCTCCTACTCCCGTTTATTCGGATAGGCTCAGTGGCGAGCTCCGACTCGCGCGGACTCGAGTCCTATTCGAATAAACGGGAGTAGTCTTGTGAGCATCTCGTGAGACAATATCACGATCGAGCGTGTGTCGCTGCAAAATGCTTGATTTGCCCTCTTTAAATAGATGGAGACTGCGCGCGGAGTGGTGTCGTGTATCAATCACAGGATTTGGCTTGTAATGAAATAAATGTAGGAGAGACGGAAAGATTGTTGAATATACGCTTCAAGTTACATCTGGCTGGAAAGAAGTCCTAAAGGCACAGTCCAATCTTAGAAGTAAATTTTGGTATTATAGTTCGGTCGCCGCCTATAGCAACCCTGCCAAGCGCGAAATCTCAACTTGCTCAAACAAGCGAGAAAAGGCTAGGAAAAGCCGGCCAAGCCTCCTTGAAAGGAAAAATGGGTAACGCCCACTTCCAGGTTTCCGAACTCAATAGGGAAGAGACGCGCAAACGATTTTATTCAAAGCGTTCTTCGATTTATTTTCGGTCTGGCTTTATATTGTGGCCTGCTTCAGAAAGATGGCTGCGAATAAAGAAAAAATACAGACTCGAGGTAACTCGTCCACGAACTTCTAGCCGTTCGATATCAAAGTTTTTTAAGGGCCGTAACCCCGTTCGTAAAGAGTTCTGAGCGGCTGTAGGGATATCATTGTGATCAGTGTGAAATTTTCTCCAAGATAGGCAGAAAAATGAAAAATCGATTCTGAGGTTGGACTGTGCCTTTAAATCTCTTCCATACTGCTCGGCAGAAAAAATGAAAGTTGAAAAACACAATAATATCGACGATGAAATCACCTACACAGTACTCTGCCAGGGATCTTACATCTCTGTGAGGGAGGCCCTAGAGGCATTTTATATACGTGCGCTTGATTTGCAGCTTAACAATCGAAAAGAGTGCATAGCGGTAGCCGATAAGCATCTACCGATGCTCCCGCTGTCTGGATTGTAAGATATCAACTTCCGCTCGTAGTCTCCGTTTTCACTGATGGTATCGATTTTAATGGTGCCTCACTTGCTCCCGGCCGTCCACTAACTGCAACGGGGCTCGGTGGTGTTGGAAGGCATACGGATTAGTTTTGGTGTTTAGGCTCTTATCTCCTGCAGTTTAGGTGAAAAGTCAGTAAATACAAGAATGGGGGCAGCGTTTGATCGTGAGGTTTTGCACACAATTTTCTTGGATAATTTTTTCAGGACTCTGATGACGACGATCTTGCCGAAACACCTATCCAACAAAGTCGATTCTACCGTTAAAATCCATGTATGGCACAGAAGTAAATGCAAATACAATGAATTGTCCTTATTGACCTCGGGAAATGGGGTTACTTATCACCACGCCACAAAAGAACAATTGCGTTGTCATTGGCCGTGAATTTTTCATTAAACGTCTCCTGAGTGAGCCAGACGTCGTAGAGTGCGCCTAGAACTCCAGTGGGAATGTGGAGGACGTGTGCAAGACTTCAGCAAAGGAAAGCAGGATGTTTTTCAGAACTTGAGTGGTACTTTATGACGTCCTACACAGTCCTAGTGCAGTCTCATACACATTACGTTACTTCCTGCACCCCCACACAGGGAACACAGTTTTTGTGTTGCAATGCACACTCTCTATGGCATCTTGCACCATCCCGGAATACTCCTGCCTACTCTCTAGGATGTCCTCCACACTTTCAGACTACTCTTGCTTGCTTTCTTTAGTGCTCTGTACACTAATGGTAAAAATCTACGCTATTAGAAGTACAATTTTGAGACCTTGCTCAAAGCGAATAAGCGATTACAGTCGTGTAGAAGTGCAAGCACTCCGGAGGCTTCGGAAAAGTTTTTCAGAGGTTTTTTGGAAGCTATCCATCAAATCCTCTATCTTTACACAATTTCGACTTTCTCTGGCAAAACATCTTCTCCTGAGTAGCTCGGACAACATCATATCTCATCAATCTCGAGGTTTGGATCGGTTCACTACCACCCTTTGATATCATTTAATACCAAGGCGTCGTACACAATCCGCATCCGTAGGGCTATCAAAATAACTTGAGCAGTAGCACCTTTCGGATTAATACGCCCTATAGCTTACAACTTGAACTTTGGAAAACGATAAGAGTCCACAGCTACATTGCGCAGCATCATGTAGGACAGCAGCTTTATCGATCACGCTACGCAGCTCGATCAAATGTATCAGGCTGATCGAAAAGTCTTGGCAAATTTATTGAAGTTTTTCGTATTTATTAGTTCCTTTTTTTAACATTACAATTCAATCAACAGTATAGTCTTCTTATTAGCTATGATAGTGGTCCACCTGTCAGGCAGGTCATTGATCCCTTTCTCCCAGAATGCAGGGGACTGGGAATCGAAGAAGTCACCAATAGCCTTCACAATGTCCTCATAATCAGCAAAGTATTTTTAGCCAGAAATGCCTTAAGGGTAAGAAACAGGTAGAAGTCAGAAGGGGCAAGGTCAGGAGTGTAAGGCGGGTGGGGTACCGTTTGCCAGTTCAGCTTCTGCAGTTAGGATTGGGTTTCCTTCGCGATGTGGGGCCGAGCATTATCGTGAAGGAGGTGTACCGTAGCTCGTCTCGTGCGCTTCTATCGCAGGGCGATGGCCGATTCCTCCAACTGACGTAAGTACACGGCAGCGCTGACCGTCTTCCCTTGAAGGAGCAACTCGTAGTAGAGCATCCCGCGCGTGTCACAGAAGCGGCACAGCAGTTTGTCTGTTTGTCTTCCTAGTCAGTATCTCCGTTCTTTGAAGCGGGAGATCTAACCTGCCACCGTGCGGTAGGAAACGCTGTCCTCGATCATTGCAGCGTTGATGTTAGTGACGGCTTTGGACGCCGAGGGGCCGCGACGCCACTCGTGTCCCAAATGAGCTCGCGCCCTTATATACCCTTACCGTGGAAGCTTCCAGAAGATTCTCGTTGTTGCACCTGTGTACCAGCAACAACACCGTTTTTCACGATTTTTCTTGGGGTAAATTTATTTTGCTGCCAAGACTTTTCGATCAGCCTAATATTTCATCACCTGATGCTTAACCTAGAGGCTCTACTCAATCTGTGCCTTTAGACTGCCTAGGCCATTGAAGATTTCTGGGACTTGGAAAGAAAGTTGGAATCAGGCTTATGCTTGGTTTAATCTCAGCTGTCCCTATACAACGAAGGCAAAGTATGTTCAGCACAATTGCTCTCTCTCTCTGATAGCGCTCGTGGCAAACGCTGTTCCAAGCCTGATCAGGCAGTTAATTACGAGTTTTGACAAATACGTCGATCATTCAATGCGAGGTCTTCTTTTGGTGGCTCGTCTATTCTGTTTCTGAAGTGCGTTTCAACTTCACTAAATTGTTGCATGGCACTATGCGAAGTGTTAGTGGGTAACGCAGTAGAGTATCGCGGCGATCGTACATCTTTCTTGCGTTGCCCACACACGCCCCTCAGTTTCGCCTTTAAGCAAACTTCTAGTATATAAAAAAAACGAAAGCAAAGCATCAGGTTGCAAAAACAGTGGTCTGCAAGTGATGTTTCCTCTTCTAACGCGTTCATCATCTCTCAAATATGGCCATTCATGTTGTTATGATCTGTTTCTTTTACAGTATTTTCTATGGTACTGGCGCCAATTCAGACGCCTGCAGCTGCCAACTTAAGACGATAGACGAAGCATACGTTTTTCAGTGTGAAACGACAAATAGGGCTACTATCGTACCCTTTCTGGAGTTTTAACTCATTTTATGGGAACGGTTGGCTTCCCCGAACTTCATATGTCTAATGCACATCCACTCGAGGTCTAAAACAACTCCCAGCACTTTTTAACTTGGCTAGTAACTCCTATTTATTTGAATGTCCTGATTACTTCTGATGCATTACGGGGTGCGATTCCTGAATTTCCTATGATATCGCACAAAGTTACGTTTGATAGCGATTTTTTTCAGTGATAATGAATCGCATTGTATTTTTCCCAATGATGACTCTGTTGTGTTTCGATGCCGTTTTGGGCAATTGCTTCATAGATATGTACAAAGGAGAACACCTTTGTACTTTGACTGGCCATCCAGACGTATCGAGGAGAGCCTACAGGGGTCTACATCATAAGCAGCAAACAACGTGCTTCACTGGGTGTATGGCTGAGGTAAGTATCCCGTTGAACAGTGAGCAGTACTATTGAAACAACAAGTAAGTCTGAAGGGTTTTCATTTTTTGGTCTGCACACGGAGGCGAACGCTGCTGAGCAATTCCACACCCCGTTTGTATAGAGAATTTGAGAACTTTTTTGTAAGTTTCATAATAGTAACACATGTTCTTAGGGATGTCGATGGGGCCACTGCGTCAAAGTTCCTCGGAAAATTCAAGGCAAATGTTTCTGTAGAGAATGTGATGGAGCCTGGATTTAAAAAATCAAAATTAGTAATGTGACAGAATAAATTTTCGTATGTCATTCTGTTCTTGCTTCTGTCATAATTTAGTGACATATTTCTGAAGACACCTGAGAACATTCGTCTTTTCGGAATTAAACAGCAGAAAACCAAGGCCTCATTCAGTCTATGCTATGTCATCACCTCCGTTTGCTGTTTTACAACAAAGTACAAAGTTGATTAACTGTGCCACCTCTCGCTTCTATTTTTTGCTTCTAAGAAAGAATGGGAATTTTATTAAAAAGAGGTTTTTAAGATTTGAATGTAGTGGCCATGTATCCCAGGGGTACTTTGCGCTCCCCATTAAAAGCTGGCACAAAATCGATGAATCCATATTATAGCATATGGCACCTACTTCGAGCATACCATCAATAATGAACGCAAAGTATCCATTCACGCTGACTATACTCGTCTACGTACCTCTTCTGGCTAAGTTCCATGAGCGGTATCGGTTCGTCTTCACTGTTTTATGGGCAAAAGGGCGAGCCTCATGTACCGCGGTTCGTAGCAAAGCTACTGAAGTGACAAGATGTTGGATTCGGTGAATCTACTGCATAAGTTTCACCCCAGTTTCTCATTCATATCTTGTGCAGAATACTACCAGCTCGTTAGTGAGTTGCACGAATTTCAAAGAAGGTTCGCGATACAATCAAAAATCTTTACCATTTGAATGACCTAATGATTCAAGTATGATTTGATTTTTTTTAACTACACAATACTCTACGAATGATTGCCTAGTCAGAGTCACTTCCACTCTCTATAACCCTACAGAACGCTAGAAATCTCCGCTTTACCCCGCTTTCTCCTCGTAAGTCACTACCAATTTTATCAAGAAGTTTCTCGAATGCTTGACTCATATTTCGCTTCTCTCGAGCACAGTCCAAATCGCCTGAGTCATTTGCAACATACATTTCAGCGTTTTCTGAGAAATTGCGAGACAACAAGCCATAACAAGAGAAAGTATGGTCATAAATTGACTTATGATTGTATAAAAACTCGTCGACAAGACTATCAGTTACCTATTCTGAGATCTTTATGTGACAACAATCCCTTGTACAACAACCCTTGGCAACATTTGGCAACCAATGTAGGATGCTACGACTGTCTAGCAGGTGCAAAACTTACAATGCCATGTCGCAGCTCCCACGAGGAATTAACCGTCACCACACTATACCCTATGCAAACGCGAATCGCCTGCTTCCCAAGGACGGGACACTTGAACAATATGAATTTTCAGTTCTCCCCTTTTTCATTATCTACGTAATGTTTTGCCTTCTGTCCTGACGGGACAACCATTATCACTGTCAAAGAAACACTTATATTCGCCGAGGACAACCTCCTGAAGAACAAATCGTCTGAGACTCCTTTGACAATCACAAGTGACTGTCGAAAAATTTTCAGACGATTTCTTATTTTTTGAAAAACTGAGTGACTTGTTCTCTAGAACCTTTCCAAGTCTTTCGTTGAGTACAATTTTGAATAGAGTAACAATACCTATTCTGATGTTTGCTCTGCTATTATTCTGCTTGTATAGAGCACTCCTTTGTGGTATCACAGAGCCTTCTCTGATCAAAAAAAGTCACTAACACCTTGCTGTCTTGGGAATTTACGTAACGTTACAGAACGCTACCGCACTCCCCGCGTTTCTCTAGGGCACAGCCAAATCGCCTGAATCATTCGCAGCATACATGTCAGCGTTTTCTGATTAACCGTTAGACATCATAACTCGTCGACAAGACTATCCGTTATCTTTTCTACGATCTTTATGTAACATTAAACCCTTGTTCAACAAATCTTCGCAACACACACCCCTTAATTAAGGCAGGGATCATACTCCCCGCGATGAGCGACGGCGACCATCAATGTCAAGCAGAGATTATACTCCCGCGACCAGCGACGGCGACCGTTTGGAACCGGAGTGATTCATGCAGATCAATGCGTGAGTCAAGTGGTCAGAAATGCTGGGCTAAGCCTAAAGACTCTATAGCACAGGAGACGAAAGTTTGATATAACTATGATGTACAAGATCGTTCATGAGTATGCTGAAATTAAAGCTAGCTGGCTGTTCAAGCGGAGGCCGCCAACCACTAGAGGGCCGCCGGTGAAATTAGCGCTGGTTAGGACTAGGCGTGATGTCAGACATAACTTTTTTGTTAATGGAAAGGATTATTTTTTCAACAAGCTCCTACGGCACGCTTAGTGATTGGGACACTCACTACTTTCAAAGAGACGCTGAATAGCTATCTGTTGTCCCAAGAGCGATCCTTATAGATCTCATATCTCATACTTCGATGACGTTTTGCATTTATTTGTCATATATTCTTGTCCCTTACCATTTCTCGTTAACGCTGGTGGTTCGTTTTTTGTTTGAGCTATTGTCATTCACACGTTTTCTCCGTGTAATAAATACAATGAAAAATATCGAGCTCCGCTCGATATTGATGTTAAAAATTCCTCGTAGCTAGAAATATGATTCCGGCCTTCTGTCATAGAGCTGTGGCCATCGTGTATTTCGACCCCTGAAGGGGCGGGAGAAACGGGGAGGAGCGTGGGAGGAGCGAGGTTCCTTATTGGACGCAACACGGGGTTAGCGACAGCCAACTCGCTGCGTCTATCCCGCTTCTCCCGCCTCTTCAGGGTTTGGAATACACGATGGCCACCACCAACGTCATCACGTCAGGCGCTGCTTTTTATCAATTGAGACTACGCTGTAAGGCATCTTTCATAGTCCTCACCGCAAGCGCGGCGCGCGCGGGACGAGCGGTGGACTATGAAAGTTTTCACCGCGCGGGACGAGCGGAAAGCCACTATGAAATCTCCAGCGGCACCGCCATGGCGGCGCGTGTAAAAGTCGGGCCTCAATTGAGACTTGTACAGAAATTCCTGGCTTGCATTTGCGTATGCGGTGCCACAGGATAGTCCCAGAATTATTTATGTTGCAGTGGACTCAAATTGAGAAGCAATTATTGATTGAAACGGTAAAACCGCCACGGCGGTTTGGGCGGCGCCGCTATGACGGTGCTGATGAACTATGAAAGTTCTTACCGCGCGTCCCTCGCGTGCCGCGCGGTAAGAACTTTCATAGTTCACCGCGCCTCCCGCGCGTCACGCGCGTGCCGCGCTTGCGGTGAGGACTATGGAAAGATGCCTAACACATATGTGTACCAGCACATTTCGCGGCACATGAAACACCCCTCTCGTCTCGTGTCTACCAGATTATTATCGAATATAGTAATAATACCGATGCTTCAATGGGTATTCAGTAACCCGAATTCAATACCTATCCATCAACCCCAAGTTTTTATTGGCCTGGCTGGACGAAGGATCAGGGGTAGTGGTATTGGAATTTGAGAGCAAGTCGCATGCTTGCTTGACAAGATGAAGCAGCAATTATGACGCGTGAGTCTGTTTTGAAATATACGAATTTATAGTAATGTTCAGAACCCTGTTTATTTAAATATTTGAAATTCGAATACTATTCTGATCCGATTTTACGAAGTATTTGATTGTTGAATATTATTCGAGGACAAAAATTTTCGAACCGAATTTTGAATGATTCGAAATTCGAAAGCCATTCGAAAAAATGCTCGGATATTCTTATTCGGTCCGAAAGGATGGGTTCACTTTTTTCCACACATATGTGATGTGTCATATATAGTGGTGGAGATTCTATCACGTAGCTGGAAGCTCTCCTCGATGAATCTCAAGGAGTTCATCTCAAAGCGCGAAAAATGTCCTCATTTACCAGAGTTAAGCTCAAAGTTGTGAAAAAGAATTCTTCGCTTTTAATCTTCTTTCCAGTGGAGGTTGTGGCAGTTATCGTAGTATGGTACACTTGCCGTACTCCACATTCTACAGGATGCCTTTCATGAGGCAAAGACCGAGAACGATGTAGCCATCTGCAGCCCATTATTGCATGTTGCAGCTCGTCTTATTCACATATGAGTTCTCGAAGCGCAATAGAAGTACAGCAGTGTGGCGAGAAACATGTTGTCATGTGCCTCTTCAAATCTTCAACAGTGTTTCGTAACACAGACACACACTTGCCAATCCCGCACTGCAGAAAAACATTTATAAAATTCGAACACTTGTCCTCGCATAGGGTAACTCAGTGTGAAAACGAGACTTCATCCTGCCATAACTTCGCCTTGAAAGTGACCGGTTTTGATATTCATTTTCCATACGGTCTCGCATATGGTATACGTGTATATGTTCAGAATGTCGGTCAGATCGGTGTTCCCTGTGCTTCGACTGCATATATGCGCGAAGCCGCAAATCGATTCGATGAACGTTTTCGAATTTGCTGCTCATCAAGCTATTTTATTGGGCAGTTCTTTTTGCAAGAAGTTGTCGATTCCAAGGTGTCCTGTGGTCACCAAATGTCGATGTCATTGCAAGCATAGATACACAGATAGACCTCACCCCCTGAGCGAGGCTATATTTTCATTTTTCTACACCCGTTTACTGTCTCTAATAAAGTTTTAAAATCACTCGGCCATTCCAGATAAAGCTGGTCTCCTATTTTTTCCTGTATTCCCTATGCATTCCGTTGTGAACTACCTGACTTTGAAGTGGTTTTAGTGATAATGAGTCGTCTCAAGCTGTGTCTGGTTTCGATCGTACTGTGTTTCAACGCCGTCTTGGGTTATCACTATATAACTGAGTACAGAGGAGTGCATCTTTGTACCCAAACGGGCCATCCTGATGCCTCGACGGATACTCTAAAGAAACTGAATGATGAGCAACGAGGACAGTGCAGTGAGGCTTGCATCGATATGGTGAGGGATCACACTGGACTGATCAACTCCAACCATGCCATACCTCATTCAGGGATGGAGATGGGGCGAATGCATAAGAGTGCGAGGTAAAATTCAAGGTAAATGTTGTTGCGGGGGTTTTATGAGACACCGAGTGAATAACAGTCCAATAAATATGTAGTGCCACAAAATAAACGTGTGTATTTCATTGTGCTCATTCTTTCACATTATTTGCGGAAATAAATTTCCGCGAAAAACCACATACCGTCCACTGCCTGGAAAATGTTCATGGTGCGGTCGGGTTCAACACACCAAAAAGGCGTTAGATTCGTTGTGCTTAGCCAAAATTTGTCATTTAACGACAGTGTTCACGATGGGAATGGTTTTTCTGTTTTCTCGCCTATCTCAAAAACGGTCCCATGCTGATTAAAATGATGTCTCTGGAATCGTACAAGACCTTGTGGGAACGGAGTTATGGTCCCTCAAAAATTGAGCTGGTGAAGCATGGTGGACGAGTCGTCCGAGGCTTGTTACTTCCATCTTTTGCAGCCGATGTATGCGAGCTGACCTTAGTAAAGAGAAAAGTCAGAATGAAAGGAAGAACGGGGCTATTGGTCGGAAACGATCTCGAGTTTATATTTGTTCACGTAGGAGGGCGGGCATCGCGCTTTTGGGGTTCGCCTTGCGCTCAAGGTGGCAACTTTGGGCTCTTTTCGGGCTTCTCCTAAATCGTGTTCGTGCGTTCATCGAAGACAATGTTGCAGTGTGCCCCTCTCCTACCAATTCCTACTGGGACCTGAAATACATTCTTTATCGTGAATACTGCCTTTAACGACTGAGTCAGCGGTCATTTGCAAGTAAATTCTCGTTCCCCTTGTTTTCCGGATTTGTCGACATCGTGGATGCCTCAGTAGTGTTACTTTAAACAGAAGTAAACCTTGGGGAGATGCCGCTTCTTACAATCTTTCCTCAGTATTTACCTTAAAGGGAGCATATACGCCAGTAAACGTAATTGATATAACTACGGAATTAGAATTGTATGGCACAAGACACAACGCCCACACAATTTGAAGCGTCAAAAACGGTCTACATTGATGCTACACGTTGGCCCCACCCCTGTATCTGCCCGCCCCCTGTATTTGCGTCCTCTTCCAAAACAGCGCTGCTGGGCCACCCACCACTGTCGGCGACGATTGTGGGTGGTGGAATAGGTACAATAGGTAAACCCGACGAAGGTGGAACTGGCCCAGCACCCCTGTTCTGGAGGAGAACGCAAATACATGGACGGGCTGATACAGGGGCGGGGCCAACTTCTCACTCGGGTAGCATCATTGTGGGTCGTTTTTGACGCTTCAAAATGCGTAGCCGTTGTGTTCGATGTCATACCATTCTAATTGCGTAGTTATCTTAACTACGTTTACTGCCAACTTTAAGTTTTAACATAAAAAACGCACCTGCGAAATATCTTTTGTCGTTTTTCGCCTTTTCGTTGACCTACCAAGTGGTTTTTAGGGAAACGCAGCATACATGCTTCTTACACTATTCATCCCTCACAACTCTCGATGGGACGTTCTCCGAAACGTTGTGGGTATCGTGAGACCTTTCCAAGTAAGGTCATCTCGACGGGTGAGAAATGCCTTCATTTTATAGAGTTAAGCTCAGCGTTGTGAAAAAGGATTCCTCGTTTGCAATCGTTTTTTTTAGCGAAATTTGGGAAAGTTATCAAAGTGTTGCACACCTGCAGTACTCCATATTCTACTAGATGCTATTCCATGGGGCAAAGAATGAAACCGATGTAGCCATCTACAGCCCATTATTGGATGTGGCAGCCCGTGCTATTTACATACAGATTCTCGAAGGGCAACTTGTAGGAATACGGCAGCGTCTCTAAAATTATGTTGGCATGTGCCTCTTCAATACTTCAACAGTTTGTAACACACACTTGTCATTCCTGCGCTGCAGACCAATATTTTCATTTTTTTGATGTCTTGTACTCGACTGGGTTATGTCAAAATGAGAACGGAGTTTCATTCTGCAATAAAATTGTCTTGTACGTGACCATTTTTGCTAATCATTTGTTCATACCGTCTCGCATATGTTATGTATGTAGGTGTATAATCAACGTTTTGGTCCGATCGGTGTTTTCCGCGCATCGTCGAGACACGCGGAGCAGCAATCCTATTCGACAAACATTTCCAAGTCAGCTGCTCATCAAGCTTTTTTGTAAAGCAGTTCTTTCGCAAAAGGAGGTAGATTCCAATCTGTCCTGTGATCACCAAGTGGCGATGACATTGCAAGCATAGATAGGCCTCTCCTCCTGAGCGAGGCTATGCCTTCTCAGTAGTCGAACCCATTTTTTAATAACTGTCTACTGTCTCGCATGCATTCGCTGTGGTTTTGAAGATCACCCCGCCATTCCGAATGGAGACTTTGTCCTCCTTTGATTTCACAATTTCTATGCATTCGGTGATAAACTAGCTGACCTAAAATGGCTTTTAGTGGCCATGAATCGCTTCAAGATGCATCTGATTCTGGTAGTATGGTGCTTTGACGCCACTGTGAGTGATCACTATATAGAGACGTACAAAAATGTGTATCTTTGTACCCTGACGGGCCATCCTAAAGCTTCGATGGATACTATCAGAAAACTGAATGACAAACAACGAGAAATGTGCTGTGAGGGTTGCATCGCTCAAGTAAGGGATTAAATTGATTATCATCGATCAACTGAAACCATGTCATGCTTCATTCCATTCAGGGATGGAGATGGGGCAGATGCATATTAGTGCGAGGAAGAGTTCTAGGCAAAAGCATTTGCGGAGGTTTTCCAAGACCCAATGTGAACCACAATCCAATTATGGGTAGTGTCACAGATAATTAAGGTGTATTTCATTGCGCTCATGCCTTCAACATTGTTGTAAGACAGCGTTTTCGTGAAAAAACCACAATCACTTCACGGAAGACGTTTATGGGGCGGCTAAGGCCATCACACCAAATAGGCGTTAGATTCTTGGTTATTAAACAAGATTTTCCATGAAACGATCGAATCATCTGTTATTTGCACGCGAGTTGTCATTTTCTTTGCTTTCCTGTCTTTTGTTTAAAATCGGACGGGCCCAGTTCTGTTTTTTTTTTCAAGCAAAGAAAAAGTTGATGAAAATTTTTCTTCAGCATTCAACGAAGCTTTGACATGAAAAAGCTCTTTGGGCGCAAAAAATATTATTGACGATCCAGGATAACACTCACCCCAATATTTTCAGCAATAGCAAGCGGAGACTCATTAAAATCATCCTAGAAAGCAAAGAGAAGAAAAATCAGCGTAAAACATCATTAGCTACATAATCTGGTCAGCAAACCTACCGTAAACTCAGTTTTGGCCGCCATCGTGTCACCGCCATTACCAGGATGGTGGACTCGAAATCGCGTAGATAGCCTGAAAGTACAGTAAACAGTGAATGTCTTTCCAGATTCTATGCTTATCTTCAAGACTCACTGAGAACGGAGTTATGGTCAATCGAAAATCGCCCTAATTGATCTTCTAAAGCGTAGTGTACGAGTTTTCCGAGAATTGTAACTTCCGTCATCTGCAAAAAGTTTATGCGTACGGGCTTGAATGAAGAGGGGGGCTGAAATTGGAGAGAAGAATGGGCTATCGATCGAAAACCGTCGCTCGTTTTGCCGCAGTTGAGCTCGAAAGGTCGTCAAAAGGGCATGTCAAAAAGTCTTCTTGCTGTGGGGCAAAAGTTCTCAGATAATCGTGGGTCATTAAAGTAGCACAAGGGGATTACTATCGTTGTTAATTCTCGAATAGTAAACTCCTATTGTTCCCCCAGCTGCCGCACAGGACAACACGTAGTGTCCTTTTGCTCCGCACACTGCCCAACTGCTGCTCTGTATAGTGGCCTCACATGCTGCTGCAGTCGCCCCAACTGCTTCAGCCGTCTCCTCAACTGCTGTTCCTTATTGTAGCCCCAACTTCTGCTACTCACTCTAACCCCAACCACCTGCTGTGGGTAACCACCGCGAACGCAGAGCTTGCTCAATGGGGGTAATCCTCATAGCAGACCCTTTTGTCTTGTCTTAACTGCGGTTTGTTGTGAGGATCAACCCAGGGGTCTCAGGTGCTCTCTACACAGCAAGTGTTCTAACGCGACGCGCTCGGCAGAAATCCCTTCGTCGGTAGAGCGCGTTTACCATAAGATCCCGGCAATCCACGGCATCTTTCGATTTGGATAGCTCCTCTCATGATCTTTATGAAGCTTTGGAAGCTTCCATACAAAAGTAGTGGTCTAAACCACGCAGAAATTTCAACCTCTGCCTTTCTTTCTTCCAAACTTGAACACCACCTGAGCACCACACTCCCTCCGACGGATTACACCGCGCCGTCACGGTGGTTAAATCTCCGGGTGTTTTAAAACAGTTCTTCTGTGAGGAGGCTTCCAAAGCTTCAAAAAATTATGGGAGGAACTATCAAAATCGAAAAATGCCGTGAAATGCCGCGTGCTTATGGTGAACGCGCTCTACCGGTGAAGTTGTTTCCGCCGCGGGCGTCGCGTTAAACCCTCGCTGTGTAGAGATCACCTGGCCTGAGACAGGGTCTTGAGGCCTGCAGTGGGGATAATACCCTCAGGCCCTGACTTCCCTGCAGGCTGCTATGGGGATAAGCCTTACTGCAGAGAGCGGCCTGTGGTTGCCAGTGAATCTGGTGTACAGCTTCTGACGCTAATGAGGCTATTGTTTTCCTCTATTTGAAGTCTATTGTTTTTCTCTATTTAAAGTTTCTCTCTCACTTTTCAAAAAAACATTTACCTGTTCTTCAAACCGTTGTGCGACAAAGTAGCAACCACTGGGTTCATAAAACTTCCCACATTTTCCATCGTAGCCCTTCTTTCCTCTGATTTTCAAAAGCTCATTACTCAAGAATCGGTGATGAAATGATTAAAACATAAATCCTGCCCGATGTCACCTTCAATTTTGTGCTAAAAAAAGTATTTTAGGTGACAATGAAAAGCACTGTGCTGTGTTTGGTGGCGGTCGTGTTGTCTTCCGACGCCAACGCGGGCAGTCATTTTATCGCTATGTACAAAGGAGAACATCTTTGTACTTTGACAGGTCATCCTGACGTGTTGAGAAAAACTTATAGGGATCTAAATACTCAGCAACAAATAATGTGCCTTGAAGGGTGCATCGCTGAGGTAAGTGCTTACGCAGAAAAAAATTGATAGACCTACAAATAAATATTGAGACATTTGAAGGCATATCTATTACAACGTTCAGGGTAGTTAAGTTTCACTGCTGGGTTTAGGTGCATCATATGTTGTGCACAAAAATATTCTGCGTTCCCAGGTGGTTTTGTACGATTTCAGAGGTTTCACTGAAATTACCGTGGGTTCGCCTTTAGAGATTAACAGGAAAACGACTCGGTGCTTGAACTGTGATTTTATTTTCTTCCAGCTGTGACACAGTTTCGCCGAAAGTGCACGAACACATGGTTGGGGGGGGCGGCTAACTGTTTTCTAACGCACCTCGGCTGATACTTATCAAAACTCAGTGAGACTTCTATGTTATAGAGCATCAACAATCTTACCTGACGTGAACTCAAAGTATAATTTTGATTGCAAAGTTATTCAGATATGAGAACCAATGAGACATAGTAATAACAGGTTTTTTTCCATAACTAGATTGAAGAACAGCATCGATTCCTAGAAGGTCTGAGAATGAAGAGTTTGAGTTCACCAATAGAGAGACCACCTGGCGAACAGACAGTCGTAAAGGAAGAAGGAGAATCCGAAAAGTCACGCATGCACGCCCCTTGTTTGTGACTCCGCACGAGCTCTCCTTTTTGGTCGATTTTCTTTGGCTAACGTTCGGAGTAACCTCCTTCTCAAGAAGCGAAAAGGTTCAAATAGGAAATTTGTTTACTCGGTGGATCCTACCGAGATTCGAGAGTCAACATTTCCACCGCGTGGGCTGGAGGGAGAAATCCGATTGAACCGTACCCAGGCGGGGAGTCGCTAATAATCAAATTGCTAGTAGAAACGAGGTAGAGCACCACTTGAGATTTAGGAAAGCGAGTTTCCTGAGCCTCCCTAAGCTCCTGAGCGCAGGTTTTCTTCATTCTGGTTAATTTGAGAGTCATGACCCTGTGTTTTGAAACATGCATCTTAGGTGTTTCGCACTGCGGTGTCAGTTTTCTGACCTATTACCTCGACCTTGACATCAATGTTGTCACCATAATGGGCGATGGCACGATGTGTCCCATACACTGTAGCTTCCCGCTGCCTGATCTTACCCGACAAGTGTTCTCTGATCCTGGCATGAAGAGGCCACGATGTTTCCCCGATGTTTTTTTGCTTCACAGCAGACAGGAAATCATGTAGACCGCTCCGCAAGCCGTGCTATCTCTGTCCTTGCCAGCCGGGAAAATCACGAATTCTGGGCCAGTAGCAATCCCCCAATGTGGTGACTTCAAAGAGTCAGCCAACCTGAGGTCGGTGACGCCTAGATGCCTCCTATGGTTACCACCATAGAACGAGAATCATTCTCGAAGGGTAGTGTTGAATGCAAAACTCTCACATGTCGACGTTTTTGAACCAGCACCGCACCAACCTACGAGACGGATGCCCAACACAGCGCCTTGGACCACTAGGCCACATGTTCAGGTCTGAGGGACTCTTTCTGTTTTCCTACATACACTCCCTCCACGGTTTCTCGTATTCATTGTAACTTTGATCGAACTAGCAGTAGTAATTATGGGTTTCGGCAGCGTGCAAAAGTGTCTATCTTTCAGATTTTATAAATTTCCAACCTTGGATGATGGGATTTCGGAAATCTTCGCGAAAATCATCAAAGCGAGAGAATGTTAGATTCAAAAAACGATTTTAAAAATTGTTTGTTGGATGACCTCTTACCACTGAACCACGATACACAATACTTTATAGTATGATTGTCGAGCAGCCAACCTCGTATTTTTTGTCACAATGTACAGAAAAGTTCAAAGGATTTATTTTAATTATGAACATTTTTTATCCTTAGTCTGTTTCACGCTTTCCAGTCAACATAGAAAGAGGTGAACTTGAAGCGAAAGAGGAAAACGAAGTTGAGATAAAAGCCGCACTTATATGAACTATTATACAACATTTAGTAACTAGTGCACGCGGATCACGTAAGTTTCATGCATTTTCTGAAAAAACCAGGCCGTTTTTCTGCCATCTTTCTTAGATGACTTTCTAAGCAAATCTGATTTTATTTGTGGTGAGCGATTATTGGGAAAAAAATCTGAAGATGTTTGAATATGGCCACAGCAACTTCTAGGAATTGGAAGTTGAGCTTAGCATAGGACTAAAGCACGTTAAATCTATAAAAGAGACGTGTTCATGACAGCTACGTACCATTTGACGTTAATCTCTAACTAATCTTTGCCAGGAATCATTGAAACCTCAATAAAACTTTGGAACGTTTCGCCTGTCGTTCCTATCAGCTGGCAGCGGAGCTGGATGGCCGCCAACCGGCGGGTGCAATTTTTCCTTGCCCACCTAGACAACGGGATAGGCCGCCGTGCTGTGCTGTGGTGATAAGTGGACAGCGGACTGGTCGGATCGCAAGCGCTCCACTGCCATTTCTTGGAGCCCACTTGCTTCAAAAAGTCAGCACCATTGGACGTGCTCGACCCCATGACCGCAGTATCGACCCAGCTCATCTTCGCTCCGCGCTCTATTTCTCTTTCCTCTGCATCGGTGAGCGAAGTCTCCACCCGTTTCTTGTAGTCAGCGAACTCACAAAAGAACGCTCAATGCTCCCAGGTGGCTGACTGCAATGGACATTAACATTAGCGCCGCCTGTGCATTTCTATGCCGGCCCGTCCATATTGATAGCCGAGACGTGATTGACCCAGGCACCACGCAGTGACAGCCGGTAGCTGCCACCTTTTGGGGGGATTGCTACTGGCCCAGGGGTAATACAAATGCGGTCGTAGAGGCGGCTTCCTACGAGGTGTCCTTTGATGTTTTTAAGAGTATCAGCTTTATGTAAGGATCAAAGAACACTTGGAGGGCAAGGAAGGGTTGGAAGTTACAGTACATGCGGCGCATCAAGACAGTACCCATTATGGTGACCACTTCAATTTCAAGGTCGAGATAATGGTCCTCGAAACTGACAGTGCACCGCGAAGAACCATAAAGGCATGTTTATAAAAGGACGTCAACCTTAAGGGGGAAAGCCGGCATGTAACCAGGTACTTCAGGTCATAGGTAACACTCGCGTACCAACATCTCAAGTGGTAGCCTGCAACGCCCCTACTATAGACTTTTCGCGCTCGAAATCTAGTTTTAAGTGTATGCTAGGTACGGATTGTGATGCCTGATAACATATTGTTTTTCATCACGATGTGATAAGTCTGATGCCAGCTACGTACAGAAGCAACTTCTCACGGAACTATGGGCTCAAAGACTTTCACTCTGTTCACGAAGACTTTCAGGCACCACTCTTGCTTGTTTCCAGGTTTCGGCTTTCCTTGAAACCACTCTGAATTTTCTCAAGAGAAATTCTTGGGTGTCTGTTTTGGACGGGAAACTAAAAACTATTTAAACAAAAAAAACAGTCGAAGCCACAAGTCCCATTTTTTTAGACATGATTACAACAATAAACACTGCGTTCCGCAAAGCATATTATCGTCGATCACTGGTCGAGAGAGCGCCGCGTCGAACACATGTGGCACGCACGCAAGCGAGGAGGTAGTGATGGGATCATTACCTCCTCGCTTGCGTGCGTGCCACTTATGTTCGACGCGGCGATCTCTCGATCAGTGATGGATCATATGCGATTCGGAAACAATGTCCTCATTGCTCAAAACTTATATTTGTACAACCAACATTCACATCAGAATGTAAGTATTTGTTTAGGGATGCAGATTAGGCGAGTGCTTCCGAGTTCCGAGGAAAATTCAAGGCAAATGCTACTGTAGAGAGTGCTATGGAATATGGTTCTAAGTCGCGAACAATTAGTTGTGTGAGAAAATAAAATGTTGACTGTCTATATGGTCATGCCTTTGGCAAGGGCATATTTGCGAGGACACATTAGGCAACAGGCTTGTCGTTCACAATATTATCGTTGAGAACTAATGCATCATTGGTCCTATACAATGTCAGCCTTCTCTACGCATGCCAACTCTGTTAAAGGCAGCATACACGCTCGTAAACGTGGTTGAGATAACTATGTAAATCGAACCGTATGGCTTACAACATAATGCTTACGCATTTTGAAGTGTCAAAAACGACCCACAATGCCGCTACATGAGTTAGAAGTTGGCCCCGCCCTGTATTTTCACGCCCCCTGTATTTGCTCTTTTGCTCCAAAGCAGGGTTGCTGGGTCATATTCACCGTCAGTGACATGTGTGGTTCACTTGTTAGGCAATATACCAACACTACCGACGGTTAATATGACCCAGCAACCTTGCGTTGCAGGAAAAGGGCAAACACAGGGGTCGTGAAAATACAGGGCGGGGCCAAATTCTAACTCATGTAGCGGCATCGCGGGTCGTTTTTGACACTTCAAAATGCGTAGGCGTTGTAATCTGGGCCATACCATTCTATTTCCGTAGTTAACTCAATCACGTTTTCGAGCGTGTATGCTGCCTTTAAAGTCTGTTAAAAATCCGCGCCAGCTTTCTAAGTCTTCAAGGTTCCCTTCTCAAAAGTTCAAACTTCATAGATGTCTTTCAGACAAATAACTTCTAAGGAGGGCATCGAAAGGTATCAAAGAGAGGCGAACTGCTCAACCTTTTGGAACCCAGCCTTACCCGACCAACACAGACTATTTTCGATGAGTTAAATTAGGATAGGTTGTGAGATTCATCCTAAGCCTCCCCCATTATGTTACTCGTGATAGCATCGGGATGCGTTTGTCGTCCGCCAACATCCGTCCGTCCTTCCTTTGAAACAGACAGTAATAAAAGACTGCCTGTTGGAAATATCTCTATGACTGTTGAGCAACTTCAACAATAGTCAGAGCTTCATATATCCCTTATCGAAGAGCATTTGAACTTCAACAATGGGTGGCCAGACAGTATGGTGTTGTTTCGAAACTTCAAACGCTTCGTAATACAGGTATGTGGTCGACGAGGGACTGTTCCCGGCTCCGGGTTTCCTTCCACAGACAAGGAGAGTGCGCACCGCACTGATAAACTCGCGGAGACGCGCACTCTTTGGCCCTACACGGATTTGAAGAGCACCGCTATAGTTGTATATTTTCTACCTTTATCACGTCTATATCTCCTGATGTCTGATGATCGGCATAATTCGTTAGGAAGACAATGAGTTAATAATGGGGCTTCGCAGGTGCCTACTTTCATCTCTCTTGCGCTTATTCTGTCCATATATAACCATCCATAAAGTTTGTCACTATTGAGTTAGACTGCTTGTTGTTAGGTCATTCTGAAGTCTCATGCTTTCCAAAAGCCAATGAGTTGTACGTCCAACTTTTCAGAGTAGCCAGTCACTCTTTTTTATTGGAGAGTTCTGACGTGTAATGGTTAAGCTATACCTCTACGGGCGATTGCTAAACAAATTGTGTCGACCAAAAACTTCTAGTGACAATGAAGCTCTTTGTGGTTCGCATGGTGACGATGCTGTGTTTGGATGCGGTTTGGGGTAGCTACTATATAAAGATATATAAAGGAGTAGCTCTCTGTACCCTATCAGGCCACCCTGACGCAGAGTCGAGACCTCTGAAAGATTTGAATGAAATGAATCAACTATTGTGTCATGAAGGTTGCAAAGCTGAGGTAAGTGGTCGCATCAGAAAATAGTTCTAAAATGATGACGTGACATACTTCATTCAGGGATGCGAGTTGGGCGAGTGCGTCAACGTTCGAGGAAAAATTCAAGGCAAATGCCATTGCACAAAATGTGCCCTCCGAGAGACCAAACTCGACAATTAACTCGGCATAATCCGTGTTTTTGTAGCAATGTGTTCATGGTTCTGTATGCAGCACACTAGGTTCCATACAACAATGATTTATCGGTAGCCGTATACAATTATGGGAATTAAATTCATATAACTTTGAAACGTTTCGTTGGAACTGCTAGAGTACAGAAATTTTAGAACATTGGGACAGGATGCCAAATCATCCAATCAGTTCTAGTCCCCTTTTACATGGTCAAAGATTGAGCCGCCCCTCAAAGTCTTCGGGATCTCAGAATGTACATATATTAAGCCTTCATACTCCCCTGGAAAGGCCAACTAGTGTTTACGTCATCGATATTTGCATGCAAAATAAGTTAATCACTTGTCGCGGTAAGAGTTCTTCACAATCCGCGAAGCATTGCACAACAGACCGCGAGCGTTGGTCGGAGAATGTAGGTGACCCGCGTAGAATCGTGTTCTTCGTTGAAAGCGCTCTTATCCCTGAACTGCTTGGAGGAAAACGATGTTTTGTCGAGCCTGCTGCTGTCTGCCGTGGTCGAACTTCTGTCTAGACCTGACCGAAGGACTCTACCGTATGGATGAAAAACAATACCAGCTGAGCGGAAAAAGATCAAAGTCTTCCAGGTCCTGATCATTAGCTCTCTAAAGACAGACAGTACCTCGTTCGACAAAAAAAGACCACTAGTCATTGGAGTCATATAATCTATATTGGGTCTATATAATCATTCACAGCGATTCCAGTGTTCTTGGCCAACGAATTAATTTTACCATTGATAAGTGGTTGTAGTTCATCACCAAAGTATTGCGAAAGAAGCTCCGATCGGATACAGACTTTGCATGATTCGAGCGCTGTTTGTGGGAACCTCTGAAAAATGATCATTATAGAATATTCCGGCGAAAACTGACAAATACTCGAATACTCCAAGAAGGCGGGTTGCTGTCAAAAACAAACCACCTTACCAACGTCTAATTGATAATTTCGTTAAGCCGGCGACTGGCATTTGTGAAGCTGACATTGTTTTTTGAATTGCGTCGTATTAAAATCAGTTCATCGGCTGAGCAGTATGAAGGAGCGCAGCTCTCCGCTGATGGGCGGACACCTGTCGAAGCGCTGCCTTGCTGCTCGCGATGACAATCAGAACCGCAAATCAAGCACGCACTTTTTGCAGCACACAAACGCCAAACTCTACAAAATGGAGCGATCACAGTTAGCGAATTATCATGCAACCGCAGGTGGGACGGAGGGGATGTGCTGAGAATAATTTCAATTCACTCGGCTATATGTGTACCTGAATGATTGCCAAGGAAAGTCACATTTGTGAGGGGAGAAAGCGGATGGATGGGCCAGCACCAGCGCGCACCACAATAATGCAATACCATGTAGTAAGAGGCGGCTCGTGAATGGGGAAGTCGTGCATAATATGTAAATAAAAAAAAGGCAAACGGTCAACCAAAATATAAAAATTGACTTCCATCAGGATTTTCGCTCATAAAGCGTACACACTCTCACTGCACATTCAGTTAACCCCGGAAAGCTTGCAATGCAGGTTCGAGTCCAGCCTGATTTCTGAGTTTTGCGTTCAACTCAGCTACCTTGTGTTAACTTGTAAACATATAAAATGCCATAAAAAAAGGCATCAAATATTCAAAAACATCAAAAAATTATTCTTCAAAAGGTCACAGCTTATTTGAATTTCATGCCGATTTGGGCTTACCAGATCATACGCGTTGACGGGTGATTGCTGTTGTGCCATCACAGTTCATGTGTGAGTGGCTAAAGGATGCAGGCATGGTGCCGGTCGTGCAATGGTTACACTCTCGCCCGGAAAGTGTGCAATGCAGGCTCAAGTCCTGCCTGAAATCTGAGTTTCGCGTTCAACTCAGCATTCTTGTGATAACTTGTGCTGACTATCTTCTTCCCATAGTGCAGGTAAAGGCGTAACTTATCCTTGAGGCAAGCCTATGCGAAGGCGCAGAGACAGCCAGAGTCTGCTCTTCAACCGGACGAGAGGAGAGTGCCAGCCCTGCTGGCAGTGGTTTCTTTGCGTCCTCTGCTCTCATCATATTGACTCAAAAGTAGACCCACAAAATAGAACACCTGCCAAGTGCGAGCTCTCAATTCCTGCCGGGTTGTCTATGCTCTGGAGACCTACATATATATCCCTCGAAACGAGTGTAACAACACAGCAACATTCATTGTTTGGAGGATGAGGGGAGTGTTTCACAGCTGTTCGACTGATTGAACCCTGAGTCAAAACGAGAGGATAGTTGCCTAGGAACGCAGAAGGTTTCTGTTTAGGAAGGATGTGCTAACAAGTGCTCCATTTTATGACCGAGAAATGTGTCGATCCATAAGCGCACGCGACTTGCGCGCCAGCTGTTGAACTGTCCGCTGCTTTAAAAAAAGGCTTCTAGCGAAAGGCGTCTAGAAAATGGGTACACTATTAGGCTGCTACTCACTTTGAGGAAATTTGCACCATATTTCATGGGATGCATTTGCTAGGGATGTCTTTTACCTGGTTTCATATAACCGTGTCTTTGAACATTAATGATCCGTGCTAGAAAGCTGAAAATGAGACACGTACCAATTTACAGAACACCACCGTTACTTATAGTGTTCATAGAAAATCGATGAACGAACCCAAGACTCGTGCTGTGCGCCACATATAATCTTCAGAAAAATTTTGAGCCACATCTGCCCTAACGCCTCTGAAATTGTTAAAGGCGAGGAGTCCAAGCTCACTGACGAAATCTGGGATTTCAACATAATTTTGAAGGAGACTCACAAAATAGAACGCCTGTCAAGTTTGAGCTCTCAATACCTTCGTGTAAGAGAGATATAGGAGGAAGCCACCCTGGGGCGCCCACATCAGGAAGCCAGAATTTTTTTCGATTTTTCGAGCTCAGCAGTGGTAAGATGAACGATGGTTCCTGATCAGTATCGCCGTAGTTCCCTTCATTCTTATCTCTTATATTCATTTAGATAGGCCTGCATTCACTGGTCGCAAATGACGGTAGTTACAAGCTTTGAACAACTTGTCCACCATGCTTTCGCAGCTCAGTTTTCCGGAGAGAGGGACCATAACTCCGGTCCCAGGGGGTCCTGTTCGATTCTAGAGAGATTATTCGAATAAAGGTGGGACAGTTTTGAAGATAGGCAGAACAACAGAAGCTGAATTCTCCAACGTTTGTACCTCGGGTATAAGTGCACATCAGGGTATAGTCATACTCACTTTCCTAGGAAATGCGGAAGATTGTTCCCTGATCCGCCCTTACACCCGTGGAATAATTTTTGACGAATCCGGCCTCGAATCAACTATTTTGAGGTTGAACTGCGAATCTGAAGGTCGTTCATGAACCTCGAAATTTCCTCCCGATGGGAAGCGATTCACTGAACTAGCCGTTTGAAGAATCAATAAGTAGACCTCGGATTCGAAATCAGCATTCGAGGCAACCCCCAGCAGGCGAATTCTAAAAAAAACTGAAAATTTCCGTATTGGTAGCCTTTTTCCCAATGCAGAACTATGGAAATACACCTTTCTGGAATCTCCTGATGTAATAAGGGAATTACGAGTCCGGATTATTTATGTTTTGTCGCACATATACAGCTTTAGGGACACTGCTTCACAAAACGTCGCGTTAATTCTGAAGTAAGCCATATTTAGTGGACAGTCGGTGCCACTCCCCAATGCATTGCGAAAACAACGGCTGTTACCTGCAACACATTATTAGATGTGCTAGCTCGCCAAGTCTGCTCTCAAAGTGCGTTAAGACTTGAGCAAAAGGTCGTCAGATAGCGCTGTCACCCGATGTTTCGAAACTTCATTAAAAGCTTCTGATACTCGTGTATTCATAATACTTGAACTTTGCTGGAATTTTGGCTTTTGTATGCAGGTAAAAGCACGGTAGAGCCCTATGCGAAACAGGGCATTCGCAATGGAATGGCTTCGCGAGTGCTGTTATCGCATTTCATTCCTTCATTCTGTCACACTAGTGTTCATCGATAAACAATACAGGTCGTAAGATTTGGTCAAAAGCACCCCCCCCCCCCGGAAGGCCTTCTTGCGTCTTTAGGGTCCTTCATGAATGATACATTTCGAACTGAATTGTTTTCGGATGTTCAAATTTGTTTAGTTTTCCATTAAGTATACGAGTACAGGATGCGGCTGAGCTGCGTTAGGGGTACGGTATACTTTTGCGACACACGGTCGCGTCGCTCTGCACAGCGACAGCAACCGCCTCCCGTCCCTAAAATCTGTCGCTGTCGCAGTGCACTTCACAGCGACAGCGACAGTGGTAGCGACAGGCTATGGCACATTTGCAGTATGTCAGCTCTCCGCGACACGTCGCTGCGACCCACACGCGACATCTGTTCATACGATGACCGTTGCCGTTGCTCCGATGCGGGTCCCGTCACGATTTGTGTTAGATTGCATGCCTGTCGCTCATTACAGCGGCAAAGTACACAATAGGCCTTAGGCCGGGATAATAATTCTCGCGTCCGGCGACACCAACAATGCATATCAGGCATATCAATTTTGAGTCGATGTTCATGGTAACCATAGCGTCGCGTCGCCCGTCGTTGAAAGTATGATCCCAGCCTTAGGCATCTCGAAATTTCGGTACATCACAAAGAAGACTCCTAAGCTCTCTCTGATGCCAAGTAACATTTTCTCCATGGAAATGAGTTTTAGCTGCAATGGATCGACTTTTTCTGTGTTTTATGGTGATAGCGTGTCTCGATGTCGTTCTGGGCTTACACAACAACGAAATCACCAGGTACAAAGATACAGTTCTCTGTACCGAAGTTGGTCATCATGATCCCGCAAAGATGTATGTCCGCATCCTGAATGATATGCATCGGAAACTGTGTCTTGAGGGTTGCATCGCTGAGGTAAGTAATCACACATTGGAATGAGGTGTTTGATCAAGAATGCGTCATATCTATTACAGGGATGCAAATGGGGCGAATGCGTGAAAGTTGCAGGAAAAATTGAAGGCAAATGTATCTGCATGTTATGTGAGGACGTTTCATCAGAACCGCAGAGGTAGATTCACAGAAATTAGCAAATTTTTCGACACGATCTACCGTGCGGATGGTGAGATCAAGTTTCCGTAGAAGTCTATGGCAGCGTCCTCACTTTGCGAGAGCGGGCAACTGCGCGAAATCGATGATCGTCATCAACACACGATTTGCCAGCTGCTGACGTTCACTCACGCCCGCTCTCACTCGCTATCGCTCGCTCATGCTCACTTCGAGAAAGAATCAGCAAATCTCAAGCTTCTTAATCTGTACCTAAAGCATTTAGCCTCGAGCCTACGCCAAAACAAAAGCCTAACTATCTCATAGTTCGAACACGGCTGTCACAACCCGTGGTACATGATAGATTAATCACCGGATCAACCGCCGACGATCGAGTAAACACGAGGTAGGAGGTGTTTGCTTGTCTTTCTCTCTCTGTGCACCGGGCACCTATCAGCGCTAGGGAACGTTGAGGAGCGAGGAAGAGCGAGAGCGCGCGTTCCCGCCACTGCAGACGGAACCTAAGACCTTCTTCGGGTCTGCTGGCATACTGTGCTTATCTGGGCCGAATTCCGGTCCGCAATTGCGTCTCAACACGCTTTGCGGCCGCACGCGCTCGAGCCGGCCAAGTTGCCAGCGCCAAAGCCGGCCCGATGTGGCTCTTTTATACAGTTTTCTCCAATTTTTATTAGTTTCCAGTTCCCAAAACCCACCTAGGGCCAATAGATTGGCGACTGCGGCGCTGAAAACTCAATCGACTCGGGAGCGTACGGCCGCAAAGCGTGTCAAGTCGCAATTGCGGACCGGAATTTGACCCAGAGAAGCACAGTATATAGATTTATACACGATTGAAACTGTCTTCGATTTATCATAGAGAATCAAAAGGACCGCGGCTTATTGTAAAATCACGCCAAATAAAACGATTCTGAGAGGGCCTAAATCGGCCCTATGCGGTCCTAAAGTTGACTGCACAAGCGCACGAATCCCAGTTGACACAGCTGCCAGCTATCGAGGTAAACATGAAAGGAAGAAGGATAAGCTATCAAAAGGCTACCATCAGGCGATTCCAACATGCTTACTTTGACGATAGCTGTTGTACTAACTGGGGCTCGTCCCTTGAGCAGTCAACTTTAGTTTCATATGGGGCCAATCGAGGTCATTTTAGAGGTGTTTTCCGGTGTGTTGGTTGAACTGGGCAGTAGTCCCTTTCATTTCCAGGGGAAAATCAAAGATAGTTTTCATTGTGTAATCTGCCTCTAATATCATGGTATTATAGTAAAGGGTCGTCTAACCCGAAATATTACCGGTATGCGTGTTTGTGACTGTACAATGGCTTTGCGTTTTAGAGTGAACCACCATGCTCCACTGATCCGTCTCTGATTCTTTATGGGGACGTCAACAAAAATCGCAGTCCGGTGAGTATCACGGCAACTGCGTAACTTTGTGTTGATAAATCGTTGGACTTATTGAGTGTTTTCTGATTAGAGTGCTTTATACGAGTTTCAAGGGACGGGAGTGGGTGATATGGGCGCTGCTAAACCCACACGCTATTGATCTGTTCAAAATTCAAAAAAATGTGCTTTTACCCAAACCTTGCTCAGGAGGGTTACTTTGGGCGCTGAACACGATTATGAGGCTCGTTTCCAGGTTTCTGAAAGAAAACTGCATGTTTTAGAAGGTACAATAGGTATAGAAATAGAGATTTGCATAGTATTTCTGAAGGCGATCTTACGTAGAAGGTGTGAGGATACCACTTTCTGTATTGTTATTAAAGACAAATTCCTGATACAGCACAATTGAAGAGGTGTTGCTGAAAAACAGTGTGTTCGACCGTATTCGCTCCGCCTGAGTGACAGACTAAGGCGCTACTTCTTGATCTTGTTTTCTCCACTCTACCCTGTGAGACGCGATCCTATGCTCCTCCAAATTTATTCTGAATGCCGCTGAGGCATAGAAATCGCCGACGCTGGCTTTGTGAAAGAAGTTGACGCAGAGGTCTCCAGTTTCCAAAAGATAACTACAATACAGTTTATAATTGAAAGGCTGTTAACGATATAAAATTGCAAATTCTGGTGTTCATCACTTCGCTTCAACTCTAAAAATTCAACCAGGCGGTCAGAGGATTGAACGAATCCATGCTTATGGTAAACCGTCTGTTCGAGGCAGCATACACGCTCGTGAACGTGGTTGAAATAACTACGGAGATAGAATGGTGTGGATCGGATTACAACGCCTACGCATTTTGAAGGGTTAAAAACCACTCTCATTGCCGCTACACGTGTGAGAAGTTGGCTTCGCCCTTTATTTACATCTCTGCCCCCTGTATTTGCCGTCCTCCTCCGAAACAGTGGTGAAGGGCCACTCCCAACGTCGTCCATGCATGCATTTCACATATTGTGCTCATTGTACCACCCACAAACGTCGCCGACGGTAGGACCCTGCACCCATGATTTGGCGGAGGACGGCACCACATGGGGCGGGGATGTGTGGGGCGGGGCCGAACTCTTGCTCGTGTAGCGGCATTGTGGCTCCTTTTTGACGCTTCAAAATGCGCAGGCGTTGTGTTCTGAGCCATACAATTCTACTTCCGTAGTTACCTCGACCACGTTCACGAGCGTGTGTGCTGCCTTTAGCAAGAATACAAACCCCATCAATTTCATTACTTTTGCTTAGAGGCAGTGTCCACGATAAAAACCATGTCTGATTTTTTGATGGAGATCGGCAGCTGTGGGGCCTAGCGGAACCCTAACGTTGAGAAAACGGAGAAAAATGAGCTCGGAACGGTCCCCTACGGCCCCAAAGTTGGACACCCATCAGCTCGTCACCCCCAGATGCACTTTCCACGCCCACCGACGTGAACAAATGAATGCTCTAGATTGTGAGATGAGCCATCATTTCCGATCAATAGCCCCGTTCTTCCCTTCATTCTCAACTTCCCTCTTTACTCAGGTCAGCTCGCATTCATGGGCAGCAAAAGACGGAAGTTACAAGCCTCGGACAAATCGTCCACCATGTTTCCTTAGCTCAATATTTGAGGGACCATAACTCCGTTCCCTGGAGGTCTTGTGCGATTTCAGAGATATCATTGGAATCAGCATAGGGCCGTTTTCAAGATAGGTGGAAAAACAGAAAAACGTTTTCTATCGTGAACACTGTCTTTAAAGGCAGCATACACGTTCGTAAACGTATTTGAGATTACTGCGCAAATAGAATTGTATGGCTCAGAACACAACGCCTACGCATTTTGAAGCGTCAAAAACGACCCACGATGGCATTACAGGAGTAGCAAGTTTGGCCCCGTGCGTATTTTCACGCCCCCTGTATTTGCCCTTTTCCTCCAACGCAATGTTGCTGGGTCATCATCGGTATACTCTGTTTATCTTTAATTGCACAAAAAACGGTCCGCCAATAGTCCTCTAATGGGCCGGCTAGTACCGTAGTTTACGTCCACGACGCGTTCTCGGCAGACCCGGGTGTGCACCGGGGTGTGCTGAGCGATCGATTCATCAACGCCGTCACTCGGCCACCCACCCTGCCACTGTGCAATTAAAGATAAACAGAGTATACTGTTGGTGGAATGCGTAACAACTGAACCACACACCTCACTGACGGCGAACATGAAACAGCAACCCTGCTTTAAAGGAAAAGGACAAATACAGTGGGCGTGAGAATACGGGCGGGGAAAAATTTGCTACTCCTATAACGGCATTGTGGGTCGTTTTTGACGCTTCAAAATGCATAGGTGTTGTGTTTTGAGCCAAACGATTCTATTTCCGTAGTAATCCCAAATACGTTTACGAGCGTGTATGATGTCTTTAATCCAAGAAGTTCTTCTCTAGATTTGAAAACGATATGAGCTTGCTGATGCTCTATTTTCTCGACTGTTCCATGACTCGATCCCTCCGGCTTGCCTTACGCGGCCATTGATTGAAGCCTCGTATGAGAGTGAACGCTCAATGACATTTAAGTTGGATTGCAACGTTTGGCCTTGTCGGCCTTTAAGCTAACTCTAGGTATTTTTGAAGAGCTCCCTTTTTCAAACATCACCAGCAGCGAAACGGCGGACTTCTGTAAAAACACTACTGGTGTTAAGGTTTCGAAGAAAAAGTGAAACCAGTAGCTTACTAGAAGTGACCCAGAACTTATAGTGGCTCTTTTCAAGGGAGCACAAGTTTCTCATTTCAACCGCACTCGCTGCTCCCGTAACGCTCCACAGCGGCGTGGTCTGTGGCTGCTTTCTCTCATCAGTTCTCTCCACACCAGATCCCAGCCATCGATATTCGCGTTACCACCATCCTCGTCCGTAGGACCGGCTATCATTTTCAGAGACGGTGAGTTTCATGGAGTCTGTTTCACCCACTTCATTTGTATCGATTTAAGTTTGGGGTCATCTTATTGTTTAAAGGTCACGAAGTGTGTGAAGCTACGCAAATTCCTTTGCACCAACAAAAAAAAATACAAACGTCTTCTTTTTTTTAAGTTGTTTTTCAAAATCAGTTCATTTATCTTGTGTTCTAAATCGATAGGCCATTACCCTGTTACCCAGTACGATGACACTTAACCTACCATCGAAGCAATATGAGGCGTCAGAGAATGGATGGGAGAGAGCCTTCATAGACCGTGCCGTCGCGTGGCATTTTGGTTGCAGCAAGTGCCAGTAGAGAGGGGGATCTGTGCTTTTTCGAATGAAATTGCTCCCGAGATATAGTGAGCTCCTGATTTTGAATTTCACAGCACGGAGAGAACGGTTTTCCATCAAAAACTCCCCCAGCACTAGTTATATATGAGGGACAGTCGCCAGATGGCGGGAAGCCTGTATTGGAGCTAGGGGCATCCATTATAGGCAATATCTGGATCTCCCTCCTTCTGGGACAGCCGAATTAGGGCTTCTCGGGTATATCATGTCAGAAGCTCTTTATCGTTGTATTTCGCCATGACCGATCATCTGAGCAAGCTAGGCTTTATCTAGCGTGATTAATAATAAAACTGGCTTTACAAACCGCCGTCTGATGTGGTAGTTATTACACTATGGATGTACGAATCATACTCTGTGACCACCGCGTAGAAGAGCTGTGACTCCTTTAAGGCTTTATAATTTAAAACACAAGAACTGAGACTTTATGAAGCACTCAGCTAATTATTAGAATAGTTGCGAAGTCGTCAAACTCGATGTTCCTTCGCCTCATTCATCTATGTTCTTCGAAAATCAGGCATTTTGAGAGAAAAGTTAGTTGTATAGTCAAAAGAAAGCTCATGGACATGCCACTCGGAAGCACGAGCACAAAAATGTGAAGCGATTCAGTCTGTGATACTTCTTGGGCTCTCCCAATTCGCTCAAACACTTCCTACATTGGCATCTACCTCGGATGCTTCCTGGAACTTTCACGCATCCGCCTCTTTCGCAGCCCTGAATGAAAAATATGAAGTTAGATAGGTATTTATGATCGGATAACTGTTCTTAGTGTGGGCACGCACCATAGCCATGCAGCCTTCACTGCACAGTCCTTCGTTTCTTTCATTTAGATTTTTCAAAGACCTCGACATGATGTCGGGCTGATTTGTTAGGGTGCAGAGTATCACATCTTTGTACGCTTCTAGATAAGACAAGCCCCAAACGACATAGAAACGCAACACGACCACCAGACACCGAACAAGGCGATCCATCTGGAATGCATTTTCATGACAAGGTGCGAGGTAAAACCGTAGACTGCTCGGACACTTCGCAACCACGACGCAAGAAAATACAGTATTGGTGGTAGTTTCCCTAAATGTTGAAGAATGCGGAGGAAGAACACAGGAGATTCAAAAGCAGCCACTCGCTTTTCATGTTCTTGCGAGCGAATGCTCCGTTCTCACAATGAGTCGTGGCATATGTTTACCAGACGCCAAAAGTTGAGATTCCATGCGTGGATAAAGCAGGAAAGGCGTGCACTGCGGAATTAGAGTGAATTTTCAAAATAACTATTGATGATACGTTTCTCGTGGGATGCGTTGATCAAAGCAAAACAAAGTAAGCACCATGATGTTGGATAAATTCCTTCGTTAATTCTGAATATTGTTTTAGATCTGAAACATCTTGATCTTGGAAGAAGTTACAAGGACGCAAAAGAGGCAGAACGCGTCTTCATGCGTCTCTTGACCAAATCCTACGAGCGTTGGCGCACTTGAGCCCTTTCCCTGTACAGTCTCTTTTGCCAAAAGGCTGTGAACAGCTGAAATGATGAATTTTGTTGCTACGTACATAGTGACCAGATAATTTGCAGCCATTAGCCGTTCTGACCTAATAATAAGAGCGGAGTAACATTTGTGTTAGAAGTCACACTGGTTTTCTGCAAACGGTCGACTGCCTTGAGGGTCTGTCTCAGTGAAGTACAGTACAGCTATGAGATAACGTCTCTTGTTCTCTAACGTTATTGTTCTTTTCCAGCTGATTTTAAAACCTTGATGCACAACGAAAAAGACATGAATGAGATCGTTGTAAATCCGACTAGCATGTTTTCTTTTGAAATGAGCTTTAGAAACCAATGCATCGTCTTCTGCTGTGCCTGGAGGTGATGACGCGTCTCGGCGTCGTTGCAGGCCTGCACAGCCACAAAATCGCCAAGTACAAAGATAAAACTCCCTGTATGGATGTGGGTCATCCTGACCTCACGAGGATGTACGTAAAGATCCCGACAGAAATGCATCGAAAACTATGTCTCGAATGTTGAATAGCTTAGGCTAATAATAACATTGGAGCATAGTTTTTGATCCAGAACATGCCATATCATATGCAGGGCTGCAAATGGGGCGAATGCGTGAAGGCTGGAGAACAAATTAAGGGCGAATACATCCGTAAACTATGTAAGAACGTATGTTGCTCCAGGGCCGGAGAGGTAGGTTCTTAAGAAAATTCACGCTTTATTGTGCGCATGCTCCCGATATGGTCTTTGCGAGGGCGTACGGTTACTCTTTCGTAATAGGCGACCCACTAAAGCAAGACACTGTGTGATAAGAAATTCTTTTGAATGCCGTACGGATGATGAGATCAAGAATCCAAGGTAGACTAACGGTTTCCAAATTAAGGGCGTGGACGAGAATCAAGGGCCCTGCCGATTTCGGCAAGCGAACGCTATTCGCGAAATCTGCGCGAATCGATCATGCCGATCGCGGCAGAGTTGCTTGACAATTTGCCATCGAAACGTGTGCGGCGCCACAAGCTCGTCCGATTGGGGGGCGGACCGGGATAGGTAGGCGCCCCGGGATAAATTTCAAAGCCGTTTTTATTGATCTGGCCAGTTTTCGTTGCTTTCTTCGACCCTATCCTCTCCAGCATCTGCCAACTTAGTGTGTCACACCGAGACCTCGAGAACGAGATTTATCGTGAATACTGCCTTTAATTTAGAAATCGTTATTTTGACTTATTCTGGAAGTTTTCTTCGCTGTTTCTTCACTATTAGTTACCTCGCGACTAAACAATCCCATTTTTGGGTCGAACTCAAGTGCGATATTCATCGTCAACACTGCCTTTAACCCATTCACGACCACGCCTAATTTTGGGTGACTGCACGTTCGGACCGCGTGCAATATTGCGTCACCGTATCACGTGTCCTACCTGTGGGACACGCTGGCTTGAATAGCGTCCCACGGGTGATTGCTTTCACTTTTTTATGTCTTTATTGTAGCTAGCGGTGATGACTGAACAGTATCAGAGTTTGAGCTTCCGAGACGCTTTCGTTATCGATAAACAATTACTGAAAACCAAAACGGGGCCAACTGAGATGCAACGCTTTAAGAAAAGTAAACGAGTTTCAAACGTTAGGTTCCTACAAAGCAACCTAAAACTAGCAATAGACGACAAAAAGAAATTATAAGGTGCTTTTTGAAATCATTTTACAGCCGTTTTTTCCTCTACTTCAGCGCACCTGATTTTATGAAAGTCTGGATATGTTGTTGCACTTGACCTACTGATGGACCACGAGGTTTTTATTCAAGTGTTGGGTAGGTCAATACATTGATCATATGTAGGTTCGAAGGTAGTTTCTTGTGACGGAGAAATCGATTTTTGAAAATGGTGGCCCACCGGTGGGACACGCGGTCCGAAGTGGTAGTCAACGCGTGTCCCACCGGTGGGACACGTGGTCGTGAATGGGTTAACTGGGCTCGTGCCTTGAGTAAGCAACTTTAGTTCCATATGGAGCCAATCGAGTTAAAGATGTTTCTTCGGTGTGTTGGTTGCTCAGTGTTTTTTTTTCGAGAAAATTTAGATTTATTGAAAAGTGCATTCCAAGTCAGAACAACCCTTGATTCTTGGCTACAACTTTCCCTCTAAAACTATCAATTTCAGTTTTGGGGCTTCTAAGTTGGGTTCTTAATCCCCAGGTATCCTGAAATCCACTGTGACCGACCACTAATGAATCATCGACTACTGGTTGACAACTGGCGGGAAAAGGCCACCACGGTGGCCTAAAAAGTTCCCATTTCTTTCACCATCACATCGACAATCCATCCACACCTTTATCCACTAGTTTATGATTTGCCACCGGCTCAAAATTTTCACCGAAGTGTTGTAGATTTTCTATTTAAGTTTTTCCATGTTATGGGCTCGATATCGTGACAACGTCATCGCCGGTGAGGCTGTTTCCCTTCTCCATCGTCTTTTCACAGCTTCAGCCACTCTCCTCAGAAAGACGGTGTGTGAATGAAAACACACCGCTCTCCATTTCTTGTATACCCTACCCCTTATCAATTGGCTATCATCAATTTTTTCCGGGAAAATTTTGTGCTGGTGGCAATTTATAATCGTCTCTTTCATTCCTGATTTTTTAACTTTTTGTTCCTTAAATATTTCTCTGAAACTTTGCTCCAGTCTGTCGCTTGTTTCAATCTGCTTTCCAGGAAGTTCCCTGAGGATTCTGCGAAATTCACGGAGTCTCTTGAAAGTGAAGCTCTGAAATCCTCCTGAGTGGGCCGGAGTTTTGTTTAATCGCTTACGGGTTTTCAACACTAATTCGTGACCTTGTGACCATATTATGGAGATTGCAAATCCTGTTTTTTGGTTCCACGAGGAATCCTGAATTTTCTGGATCAGTTAATATCATTGAGGTATACGCAATCTCTTCGGAAGATGTGGAGATATAATAAGAAGGGGGGAGGTAAGATTCGGTTGTTAGATCCTGAGGACTGCCGGTATCCGCTACCTCAAACCCCAGCTCCGAGTGTTTTAACCAAAAATTAGCGCACCTAGCTCCGAAGCGGCTTCTGGTGGACTATTTCGCGGCTATCTGTCGGCTATTTCTCGGGCAAAACTCCTAGGGATGAGCTCCTCGTGGAATCCCGAAATCTTTGTTTGAATGAAATGTTGGATATTTTGAAGGAATAAAAAACAAAAATAGGCAGCAGCGGCAGGCGAAAGGCGCATGATCATCGCGCGCGCGACGTCGAAATCGATTTGATCTACAAACCCGATTTTAAATTCTCGCCACGCATCGCGCGACGAGTAGTTAGGCAACTGACCTGCGCATCTAACTCCCGATGGGAATTTGCTGGAGATTTCATCACCATTCTGGACTCGCCTCGACCCGGAGGACGCGCATCCCCTCCGCCTGCGCTCTCATCATTTCCTTAAGTTCCACTTGGGCACGCTAAGTGCTTTGTTTGAGGTGCATTTTTTGTATCATTTTTTGCGTTATTATTTTTGCGATAAATTTTTCATATTTTTATGTTTCTTAGTGTAGCAAGAGGGTAACTTTTTCTATCACCTATCGTATTAGGTGGTTGAAGCAAGTGAAGATTTTTCTTATAATTTCAAAGTGTTTTTTTCATCAATCATTTGCTTGTCAGGACGCATTTGTGCATTCAATTATTTTTCGTTCGTTTTTACAAATGCGCCTGACATTCTGTCTTAAGTTTTCGATAATTATAATTATATTCATCTCTTAATATATTTTTTTCAAATATAATTTGCTTGACCTGATGCGTTTTCGCTTTCATTTGATAATTTGTGATTCATTTTGCGAATAACTGATAGGAAAATCTGAAAATCCAGAAATATTGTTACAAGAAATAGAAATGTTTGAAAAACACTAGAGAATCGGGAAAAATAAGTGAAAATATCAACGAAATTCGTTGCACTCGAGACAAGTCAGGAAAATTGAACAAAGACAGTGAAGAAAACCAAAAAGCTGAGTGGATTGGGAAAACTTGAGAAAATGTTGAATTTATAAAAGATGCATTTCAAGTCAAAACAACGCTTGATTCTTGACTGCAACTTTCCCCCTCAAACTATCAATTTCAGTTTTAGGCTTCTGAGTTGGGTTGTCAGTTTCAAGATATCCTGAAATCCACTGTGACTGACCACTAATCAATCATCGACTACCGGTTGACTACTGGCGGGAAAAGGCCACCACGGTGGCCTAAAAAGTTCCCATTTCTTTCACTATCACCTCGGCACTCCTCATCCATTTTCCTAACAGCTTGCCATTTCTATGATTCTATGATTTGTTTCGTTCTGGACAAAGCCCCGGAGAGGTTCCTGTTGGACTATTTCGCGGCTATTTCTCGGGCAAAACTCCTAGGGATGAGCTCCTCGTGGAATCCCGAAATCTTTGTTTGAATGAAATGTTGGATATTTTGAAGGAATAAAAAACAAAAATAGGCAGCAGCGGCTGGCGAAAGGCGCATGATCATCGCGCGCGCGACGTCGAAATCGATTTGATCTACAAACCCGATTTCAAATTCCCGCCTCGCATCGCGCGGCGAGTGGTTAGGCAAATGACCTGCGCATCTAACTCCCGATGGGAATTTGCTGGAGATTTCATCACCATTCCGGACTCGCCTTGGCCCGGATGACGCGCATCCCCTCCGCCTGCTCCCTCATCATTTCCGTAAGTTCCACTCGGGCACGCTAAGTGCTTTGTTTAAGGTGCATTTTTTGTGTAATTTTTTTTGTGTTATTATTTTTGCGATAAATTTTTCATATTTTTATGTTTCTTAGTGTAGCAAGAGGGTAACTTTTTCTATCACCTATCGTATTAGGTGGTTGAAGCAAGTGAAAATTTTTCTTATAATTTTTAGGTGTTTTTTCATCAATCATTTGCTTGTCAGGACGCATTTGTGCATTCAATTATTTTTCGTTCGTTTTTACAAATGCGCCTAAATTTCTGTCTTAAGTTTTCGATAATTATAATTATATTCATCTCTTAATATATTTTTTCAAATATAATTTGTTTGACCTGATGCGTTTTCGCTTTCATTCGATAATTTGTGATTCATTTTGCGAATAACTGATAGGAAAATCTGAAAATCCAGAAATATTGTTACAAGAAATAGAAATGTTCGAAAAACACTAGAGAATCGGGAAAAATAAGTGAAAATATCAACGAAATTCGTTGCACTCGAGACAAGTCAGGAAAATTGAACAAAGACAGTGAAGAAAAACCAAAAAAGCTGAGTGATTGGGAAAAAACTTGAGAAAATGTTGAATTTATAAAAAGATGCATTTCAAGTCAAAACAACGCTTGATTCTTGACTGCAACTTTCCCCCTCAAACTATCAATTTCAGTTTTAGGGCTTCTGAGTTGGGTTGTCAGTTTCAAGATATCCTGAAATCCACTGTGACTGACCACTAATCAATCATCGACTACCGGTTGACTACTGGCGGGAAAAGGCCACCACGGTGGCCTAAAAAGTTCCCATTTCTTTCACTATCACCTCGGCACTCCTCATCCATTTTCCTAACAGCTTGCCATTTCTATGATTCTATGATTTGTTTCGTTCTGGACAAAGCCCCGGAGAGGTTCCTGTTGGACTATTTCGCGGCTATTTCTCCGGCAAACTCCCAGAGAAGAGCTCCTCGTGGAATCCCGAAATCTTTGTTTGAATGAAATGTTGGATATTTTGAAGGAAAAAGCAAAAATAGGTAGCAGCGGCAGGCGAAAGGCGCATGATCATCGCGCGCGCGACGTCGAAATCGATTTGATCTACAAACCCGATTTTAAATTCCCGCCGCGCATCGCGCGACGAGTGGTTAGGCAACTGACCTGCACATCTAACTCCCGATGGGAATTTGCTGGAGATTTCATCACCATTCTGGACTCGCCTCGACCCGGAGGACGCGCATCCCCTCCGCCTGCTCCCTCATCATTTCCGTAAGTTTCACTTGGGCACGCTAAGTGCTTTGTTTAAGGTGCATTTTTTGTGTAATTTTTTTGTGTTATTATTTTTGCGATAAATTTTTTATACTTTTATGTTTCTCAGTGTAGCAAGAGGGTGACTTTTTCTATCACCTATCGTATTAGGTGGTTGAAGCAAGTGAAGATTTTTCTTATAATTTCAAAGTGTTTTTTCATCAATCATTTGCTTGTCAGGACGCATTTGTGCATTCAATTATTTTTCGTTCGTTTCTACAAATGCGCCTGAAATGATAATTATAATTATATTCATCTCTTAATATATTTTTTTCAAATGTAATTTGCTTGACCTGATGCGTTTTCGCTTTCATTCGATAATTTGTGATTCATTTTGCGAATAACTGATAGGAAAATCTGAAAATCCAGAAATATTGTTAGAAGAAATAGAAATGTTCGAAAAACACTAGAGAATCGGGAAAAATATGTGAAAATATCAACGAAATTCGTTGCACTCGAGACAAGTCAGGAAAATTGAACAAAGACAGTGAAGAAAAACCGAAAAAGCTGATTGATTGGGAAAAAACTTGAGAAAATGTTGAATTTATAAAAAGATGCATTTCAAGCCAAAACAACGCTTGATTCTTGACTGCAACTTTCCCGCTCAAACTATCAATTTCAGTTTTAGGGCTTCTGAGTTGGGTTCTCAGTTTCAAGATATCCTGAAATCCACTGTGACCGACCACTAATCAATCATCGACTACTGGTTGACTACTGGCGGGAAAAGGCCACCACGGTGGCCTAAAAAGTTCCCATTTCTTTCACCATCACCTCGGCATCCCTCATCCATTTTCCTAACATTTTGTCATTTCTATGATTCTATGATTTGTTTCGTTCTGGACAAAGCTCCGCAGAGGCTCCTGTTGGACTATTTCGCGGCTATTTCTCCGGCAAAATTCCCAGAGAAGAGCTTCTTGTGGAATCGCGAAATCTCTGTTTGGATGAAATAGTGAATATTTTGAAGGAAAAAAAGCAAAAATAGGTAGCAGCAGCAGGGAAAAGGCGCGTGACCATCACGCGCGCGACGTCGAATTCGATTTAATCTACAAGCCCGATTTCGAATTCCCTCCGCGCATCCCGCGGCGAGTGGATAGTCAGCTGACTTGCGTATCTAGCTCCAGATGGGAATTTCTGGAGATTTCAGCACAATTCTGGACTCGTCTCGACTCGGAGGACGCGCATCCATTCCGCATGCTTCCTCTTCATTTCTGTAAGTTCCACTCGGGCACGCTAAGTGCTTTTTTCCGGTGCATTTTATGTGTAATTTTTTGTGTTATCATTTTTGTAATAAAATGTTCATATTTTTGTGTTTCTTAGTGTAACAAAAAGGTAACTGGGGTGCAAGAGAACCGTAAAAACACACACCACAAAATAACTGAAGGCATGAAGTATTCGGACGCGAACTCTGGGCTGAGTGTCCGCAATCGTGCCTCGGCGGCCCCGTCACAGCTTTGGCACTGCTGCTGAACCTATAATGTTGTTTCTGAAGCATTTCTGCTATCACTGAGCCATTAATGGCTACAACCGCGATTCTTACCCAAACTTCACTGAGAAATAGATCTTCCGTGACCCATAGCTTCAATTCAGCAGCATTATCCAAACACTGTACGCTGCTTAAACCAAGATTATGCGCTAGTTACGTAGACACTATACTTCACGAGGAAGCGCAGCTACATGCTACTATGCACATGCAGCTATTTGCCCTACATATTTCTTCTCCGATGAACTTGTTGCTATTTTGAAAGTCTATTTACTTCTGGTATGGCACGATTACACTCAGTGTTTTTGTCACAGTATAATGAATTACCTTTTTATTACTTCCACAGAGTAATTCAGGTCTATTTGAATGGGATTGCCCTCCAGGGTCAGGCGAGCGTTGTCCCCCTGGACAACAAGGGGAACGTAAAATTTTCCGAAATTTGGATCTTTTTCAGGGGGGGGGGGAGTTGAAAAACTTCGGGCCGAAATTTCAAAAAGTCCGGAATGTTTTCAGTTGCGTTTCTTTTTCTGTGAGGGAAACCTGGCTTGGAAAAAGTGGTTCGGACATGGTTGTCTCACATTTAGTGATAGAGAACATTAGTACAGCACCAAAACAGTACATGTGAGAAAAGTATCTTTACATAACAATATAACACATATTTCAGGCAGTATTCAAATTTTCAGCACATAAAACAAATTATTTAGACGACTTACATTCATAAATCGGGCCTATTACTGCTTGAATTCTTCACATTGAAAATTGAACAACGTACGTCCCCCATAAAATTTCAGATTTTCAAAATTCTAAAAAAAAGATTCAGATTTTCTATAAAATTCCCCACAAACTGATACTTAACACCCCTTCCGCCACCTTAAAATCACGAAGAAAATCGCCTAAAACATGTTTTGGCGTTGTCGAAAACCGTTGTTCAAAACCGCGCCTTCGACCAAAATTGGACAACGGTAATTTTTTTTTCAACAAAGAAATTTCAACATCCTAAAGGTAAAATTCCAATCTTTGGCCTACCTTCTACTCACTACCACGATTTCGCTTGGAAACTCCTCATTTCAGAGCCTTCCGGAGCAAGGGTTTTTCTTATCACTGCGGCGAGCCACCGAAAAATATCGCGCTCCAATGCCAAGCCGCGTTCGCGTTGCGCAGTATAGTGCCCGCAAAACTATCGCTGGAGACACCCCTCTCCCACCCCTTCTGTTTTGACAATAGCAGTTGGGAATCGAACTTTTTTGAACCTTTGATGGTTTACGAACCCACGAAAGGGTTCCACTCACCCGTAGGCCTCGATGCAAACCTAGTTGGAGGTTTCTTATCCTTCAGAATGTAGACTTCCGCCGGTACCTGATATTTGATTGGGCTATCAGTTATTGTTCTCACAGGAACTCCATCAAAATGCTTAGAAATTTGATAGTGTATGATTCATTCTTCCCGCGTATCCCGAGTGGCCCCATCTAACTAGGTTTGCACTCAGGTATCGTGAAGCCTTATGATTAGTGAGCTGTTATAGAGAGTCCGAAACGTCCCCGAATAATGCTTAGCATATGCCAGAGTTTTGCCCTTTCCGAGGCTAGAATTCATTGAAAGTTAGGAAACGTTCTAGATTCTCACGGTAATTTCCTCCACTACAAAAAATTTCTATCAGCTCAAGCTCGTCTATTGCGGCATTTTTAAATCGTTACTTTTTGTTAGCCTACTGCACGATCAGGATTACGACAAAACCTAATGCGAGCAAGGAACAAGTATTCAGCGTTTTTTTCATTTCTGCTTCAATTGGCCTACATTTTTTCTCATCGTTATGTCATCATGAGATTGTTAGGCGATCTGTGTCACAATTTTAATTACTTCTTTCTCAATACAGATTTTGTTGCTTAAGGGCAAGTCAAAACTACACTCCCAAGGCTAATCAGTCGGGTAGGAAGTGCAGTAACTATTTTTTCATCCGGGTTGAAATATACTTTCTTGAAATTTTCGATCACAAAAATTGCTAAACCTTTTTCAGGATTCGACGGGGACGTAAAATTTCGAACGTTTCTCAAAATTTTCGATCTCCAAGAAGGGGGACGTAGCTTCGTCGGGGTTCTGGGCAACGGTCTGCCTGACCCTGTTGCCCCCCCACGCGGCCCGCGGGCGTATTGACCGGCTGCTGCGAAGGTACTTTTTGGTTTTGTTAATTGATTACCACGGATATCAGACAAGTAAGGAACAATTTTCCAGTCAGCTGTATCTCAGTCGTGGGTCAGCTCGTCTGAAAAATGTCTTCGTGACGGATGCTCGCCCTGCACGCTGACCGCGTGAGCGGAGTCTCATTCGGACAGGCTTTAGCTGATCCATGGGTGTCGTCTCTGAGTGAGAAAACCCATGGTAAGAGACCAGAGAGTGAATAGGCTTGGTATCATTCTGGAAGAAAGAATATTCAATTGAATGAAGGGAACTTTATCTTGGGAAGAGAAGTTATCTTGAAAGTGTCAACATTTTGCTTACTTATCATGCCGGATTTTCTCTTTAAGAGGTACATACAGTTCTAAATCTCAGGCCTTTTATTTGGATGTACTGCAAGTAGAGGTTAACCCCAAATACATGGTGTACTTCTAGTTCTCAGACTTTTTTGGTGTACTTCTAAGAGGTGGTGTGCCTCTATTTCTCGGCACAATTTTCCTGAAGTTTCAAAGGTGAACTGCTTTCATTTCTAACTGATTTTGAGTATGGCGCTGAGGATTTGTCTGAACTCAAATCTCAGACCACAACCACAAAAACGTGGCCATTGGCCACAATCTAAAGTGAGTAAACGTCCATCATTGATGGCGCCGGGAAGGGTTGGACATGCGACCCGGATAGCTTTAAAAGATGCATATTGGGCATTGCAGAGAGGGATAATGGGGGTGCCTAATGTTTTCCCGGAATTCAGCGAAAAGTCATATTTGTCGTGTATTTTCTCTGCTTTCCAAGGCGAATACCCGAAGAAAGCTCTCAGGAGTTTAAAAGGTAATGAAAGTATTCAAACTAAAGTGAATTAACAACTGTGATGATCATTCAGTTGTCTATTTTTCTTAAAATCTTTCCAGAGTTTTCTGCCTTTTTACACACCTTATTCTGCAGAATACACGCAATCACAGGCTATAAAACGGCAAAATTCACTTGTCCCTACGCGCGCTGGTGCCGAGCCGATGTTAGAGACAGTGAGAGAGCATAGGGCAGGCCGAGGCGTCGCGCGCGCCGCCTGCGCCTCGAATGATGTGAATTACGACGTTTTATAGAGGATAGACGAATCATTGCCCAATGTCATATATTCATTCTAATTTTTCTCCGTCCAACGCGTTGAGTTTTTTTGCCTTTGATTATCGAATTTTGATTTATCTCTGAAGAAAACGTCAATTTTTACCATTGGCCTATAATTTTTCTCTCACCTGTCGTATTGAGTGGTTGAAGCAAGTGAACAATTTTGTATTGAGTGGTTGAAGCAAACGAACATTTTTTTTAATCATGTCAAAGTATTTTTCATTCGTTTTTACAAATTCGCAGAAAAAAATTTCTGTCTTCCGTTTTCATTGATTATAATTATAATAATGTCTTTAAATAATTTTTCAAATATAATTTATTATACTTAGGCGTTCTCGCCTTCGCTACATAATTTTTCATTTATTTCATAAATAACTAATAGAGAAATCGGAAAATCCAGAAAAATCGTTGCAAGAAATAGAAATGCCAGAAAACTACTAAATTGTGATTAGTTTTGTTATAGTTGTTCTGGCTGTATTTCCAATAATACGTCGTGTTATACACGATGCAGGGAGTACCCCTGTAAGTCAGACCACGGTGGCTCAGCGCCTGCTTCTTCGTGAAAAATCGAACTCGGAAGAGCCGAGTTGGGTGGCTGTCAGATGACTCAGCAAATATCTAAATTGGATTGATGTCTCCACGTACAATCTCCATGTTACCCGACATCCTGCTAAACAACTCACAACTGTCCTCATTCTACGCGTGGTTTCTAATCTTTTTCTCATGAATTGGATTCTCAACGATTTTGACATCGTCCTGCTTCTGAGAATGATCACAACTGTCCTCTTGGAAAATCCCAGAACGAATTCTTTGTGAACTAGGTCTTTGAAAACTTACTAACATGGTGCCATTGTTATTCATCCTGATCATGAAATGTTCAGTTTGCCGGCAACCTATTGCCTAAATTCAAGCTAGCTTGTGTGGATGATAGTGTTGCAGTTATTTGCCAACTGTACATGAACTACGGTAGCTAACTTGAACTATTGCAGGCATGGGCCGATTAACTAGGTGCCGACCTTGCGCGAGAAAAAGCGGCTCCTGAGAATTTTGGTAATCAAATGGGCTGCATAGGTAACACACTTTCGGCGGAGTAATGACTGCCGCATGTTGGGACAGAAAAGGAAATAAACTCAAGCGACTCCTCATACGCGGATACTAGCAGTTAGGGATACACTCACTTGTTGCGAACCCAGAACTCAATATCGGCTGTGGTACTTCGTGGAGTTCCCATTTTGTATTGCACTTGAGCAAAGCGTTGCACTAGAGTCGTACCACGTGTTATTCTGAAAACCCTCTCTAATTTCGCAGCGCTTGTCTGTACTGCTTTATTCACGCATGAACTCTCAACATTTGATGTCTGGAAAACATATGTCACAATTCAATGTGAGAACGAAGCATTCTCCCCCAATACCATGAGTAGCGAGTGTTTGCTTTTGCATCTCGTGTGTTCACCTATGTTATATCTCGTTTGGTATCCGCTATTCTGTACTGTTGAGCCGTCATCATTTTGTAACCATTTCTGCACGACGAGTTCGATTTGCATACCAATTTATGTCGCCAACACTCAAATACTTTGTAGGCACGCTGAGAACTCGCACAGTAAATGCAGCTGCTTACTCTTTCTTTCTGAAGTTAGAGCCACTTTCCGAGAGTGACGGACGCTTCCGAGGTCGTTATAAAGCAAATAGTCACAGTCGCCATGTCTATGAGATACCTTTCTGCGTTCTCCAATAATAGCTAACAATCCTTCCAGGCCTAGCGTTCTTTTGTGTCGTGGTCGTAAAAATGCATGAGCTGTCTATGTTCTTGCCCAGAACGTTCTCATGAAATAGAGTTTCAGATGAGTCGCCTCGTTCTGTTTCTGGTAGTGGTGTTGCGTATCGATGACGTTGCGGGCTTGTTTTATATAGAAACGTACCAAGGAGTGAGTCTCTGCACCTTAACAAATCACCCTGATGTCGATTCAAGACCTTTGAAAAATCTGAATGATATGAATGAGAAACTGTGCAGGGAAGGTTGCATCGTTATGGTAAGTGTTTACATTAAACAGCGTTTATTTCAGAATACACCATACTTCATTTAGGGCTGCGAAATTGGCGGATGTGTGAAAGTGGCAGGAAGTATCCAAGGCAAATGCTGCTGTAGAAGATGTCCGAGCGTATCGGAAAACCCCGAAAAGTATCACACAAGGAAGTTTTGGAATTTCTTGCGCTAGTGCTTCCGATATGGCATGTCCAAAAGTTTGCTTTTGACCGCACAACAACACTGATTTGGTTTATTTTTTTCTGTGCCTTTCAAGTTTTGTTGGGTGGTGAAACTTTTCTGACCAACTCGTCGTCTTCTGGGCTTTAAATGGCTCGAAACACCTAACCATATAAACAACTTACAGACGCCTTTTCACCCTTCACAAGTTGCGAAATATTCCACGAGTTCCGAGGAACGCTCATAAGTACACTTCAACTAACCCGCTAAAGTTCCACCAAAGTCGAGCTCCATTTAATAGCAAGGACGACCAGGAGCAAGTAGGAAACCAGAACAGTAAAGCGCCGAGAGTCTCACAAATCGCAAAGTGGTATAAGTGGCAGGAATTCGTTGCTTATGGTGATTTATGACTGATCTTTTAAAGATCCTACATCACAATAGCAGCGGAACATCAAGTTTAACAACTACGCAACTATTCCACTAATGAGCTGCGTGCTTTTAAAATGCTCACTTCCTTTGTTCTACATTATGGAATCTTTAATAAAGCCTTGTACGCTCGTACTCTCGGTCACCACAACGGATGATCCATCCATTCATAGTACCATAATTAGCTCATCAAACGGCGGGTTGTAATGTCATATTAATATAGATCGATCACTTGTGTTTTCTGACATTCGTGTCGAAAGCCTGCCTTCATATCATCCGAAGAGTTGCCACAAACAACCCGACCTCCTGCAAAGGATCGCTCTAAACGGATAAACCCATGGAGTTGAAGTCAGGATAATTCAATGTACATCGTTATCCAAAAAACTGTAGGGCGAAGGTGGCAAAGAGCTACAGTGCGGTCGGCTGCCAAGGGTAAAAAGGCGGCGGCGGGCGGCGGCCCCCGCCGTTTTTGTGCGGCGTCCAATTCAGGAACGGTTTACCATGTTTAACGACTTTCCCGGTTGATTCTGTTTCTGTGGCACTTTCGAGGCAGCCCTGAGATTCTGCCAAATAAGTTTGAAGAAATTTCGAAAAGTTTGAAATTTTTTCGATAAATTGGACTGAGAGGATGACGAGTCTTCAGAAATTCATAAACATTTTCAAAACGACGGCTTATGATCGAAACTCGTCATCCATTCAGTTCAATTTCTCGAAAAAAATTCAAACTTTTCGAAATTTCTTCAAACTTCTTTGGCAGAATCGCACGGCTGCCTCGAAAGTGTCACAGAAACAGAATAAACCGGGGAAGTCGTTAAACACGGTAAAACGTTCCTGAATCAGACGCCGCACAAAAATGGCGGCGCCCGCCGCCCTTTTACCCTTGGCAGCCGACCGCACTGTATGACAGATTTTGATCAGAGCGCCGGCGATCAGTCCTGCTGTTCAGCGACGTTACGCCCGTCCACCAATTGCATTCTTACCCCAAGGAGTTATATCTTCTCAAAGGATAGTTAACTTAGATGTTTTTTTTTGTTTTCGAACGCTAGAGTAAGTCTGTTATTGTCCGAAAACAACTAATATTTAGGTCCGTGGCTCGCGTCCTCAGAAAAAAAAACATTTAAATCTCATTCGCGACTGGCGCGGAGGTCGCGGAGTCCGGTCTGCTAATCGATTCAGGCTTGGAGGAGAGCGCTACTAAACAGATTACCATAAGGCCAGCCGTTGTTAAATTTTAAACCGCCCACGCCAGACGGAGGTGATATTTAAATGTTCTTTTCTTGAGGAGACAAGCCACGGACTTAAAAGTTTAGCGATTGTAGACGTCATTTATACTTTCACATGAGATCTTATTAGGGATCACCCTGAACTCAATCTGGAGTTTTGGAAAGCGGTCTATTGAGAGTTCTTAGGGAGAAAAGAAACGAGCTCAGCTTTCAAAAATTCAATCAGTGCAGGTGGGTTGATCAAAAACGATAAAAAAACTAAAGGAACCGAAATGCTGGATTGGGAGGATATGATACAAATGTGACCCATTTAGGGTACTGAAATCATCTTCAAATACTTTACAGAAATTTTGATGATGAAATCTAGCCTGTTTCCAAAGTTTTGACTTGTAACCTGATCCCCTGAGAGGTGCTCGTTGCATGCGAACCACCGATCATTACAATGGAATAGCCGACGAGTGCTATCACTCACGATGGCTCAGTCATTAACGCCTTTAAGCATTGCAATGGTGAGGGTTGATGGTTTGAGTACCGTGAGATCACTCATTAATTATGGCTAACAACAAAGACATTTCTATGTGTTCACCTTACTTATTCTGACTTTTAGTGCTTTCGCTTCTTTTTTATACAGGTAAGGGAGCTCATCTGGTCAGTGTTGCAAAATGGGGGGGGGGTCTCATAATTTTTAATGTAAGCGCGAAGCGTTCTCTCATGACACCCTTATGGGTGCTAGCACTGGGATAGTGTTACAGGCAGGAGTCCAGCCTGAAAATCGAGGATCGGATGATGCAAGCCGGGATGATGGAGTATGTGGTCTTCAAGCAGACCTAGAAGATAGGAAATCGGCCAAGTACCATTCTTTGACTCGAAAGAAAAAAATTTTGGCAGAAGCAAAAACAGAAATATTCTGAGTTTGTACCCTCGTCAACACAACACACGGTTTACCAGGAACATGGATTCGATCCTTTGACCGCCCAAGTTGAATTTTAAGGTTTGAAACGGTGTTCAGCCCCAATCAGAATGACTTTGAAGGAGCAGATCTGCAGACATCACATACATATCAACGGCGGCTTTATTCATATTCACCGCTTGCCTCAACAGTTGGATACACAGCGGGATAGACAGCAGAGAAACAGAAAGAACATTTCACCTCCTCTCAAAACTGTAGTCCGGGAATCCCCCTTTTTGTCTACGGTTCCCTCCGCTGTCTGGCAGCTTCTGCCATTTCTAGTGGTTATGTTTTAACTATGAAAATCGACACATGATGTATTCAGCTTATACAACAGTGACCACTGCTGCCATTTGGAATGCGACAGAGGTGTGTTCTTCGAGGTGTACGCACTCAGAGGAAAATACTCGTGTTAGAGTCTGGGTGTCTTACGCTGCACTCACCTGAGAAAAATCTTACACTTGTGTACATTTAAAAGTTTTTTTTTATAATTTGTACTGAGCCTTCATAAAGTTGATGTGTAAAAAATATATCACAAGTATGGGTAATGAAACTAATACCACACGGTAATGATAATTGGCTATATGTCTAGACTACTCTTATTGAGTAAGTCAAAGAGGAAAATTATGAAAGAGAAGTTGGCAAAGTTCGTTTCTCCCCTAACCTCAGACCAACTTCATCCAACAGCTCTACCGGGCTCTTAATTCCCTCGCACATCTTGAAGTTTTGGCTCGGACTGGTCTGTAAATAGAAGGACCTGATAATTGATCTTAGCGCAGTTACGCAAATGACATTCAAAACATGGCGGCAAGAGGTGTAAATTTTGGTAAGTGGGTAACGGTAATTGCCGGTAACGATCGTGGTAAACGCTAGTAAGCAACTCAGGAATTTTTACATTGAAAAAATCAACCTAATTACATCAAAATAATCCTACTGACTGAACAGCACGTGAATTAGGTGGGCCCTCGGCAAGTGAGTAGCCGATGAGAGCATTGGCAGAAGCAGTATCAGGTGTCTTAGTCGTCTATCGTCTTTACCGTCCGAGTGTTGAGAATGGCGGGGTTTAGAGGAAGCTCGCAGCAAGCGCTGAGTTCCAGATAGAACGAAATTCTATGAATTCTTCAGAAAAAACGCGAAAAAGGAAAAACGTCCAGCCACTCGCTATTTCAACCTGTGATACGGGTACGTTTCGCGGATCTTGCCCTTGGCTTCACCTGAGTATCCTGTTTAACACTATACATTAGGGCAATTCCCACAACCTACATATTAATTTACGCTCACAGGACATTATTTCGGAAAAAATGATTTCTTCATCTCAACATCGACAATTACAAGGGCTTAATAAACGGTGAAAAGGTTTCTTGATGGGTACGATTACTACTACATATGAGTGGTATTGCATTTTTTACGAAGCAGTAACGCAAGATGAGGCATCTTTGTTGGGTGATGACAGAGTGGGATTTTGTGGAGCTTGTGTTCTGGAACTTGTTACTAGATGCGGTCGCTAGTCTAAGCTCGTCATCGAAGTACAAATAAATCCGGTAAAGTGGAGCCAGCCGGCAGCGTCCGATTTTTGATAGCAAACTACTGTTTGTCGTGAGCGGGGGACCTCTGATGAACTGGATGAAATACTCCAGAGTTTCGGCGAAATAAGTATGATAGCCTCGGAATTTTCATTTTAGCAAATTGATGAGACCGCGGCCTTCAATCGCCGTTGGAACACCCAGCACAAGGAACCTACAAATGCCTGGTGGGAGAGTCAACGCTCCTCTGCCAATCTGCTAGAGTTCTTTATCCAGGAGCTGGGGTTCCTTGCCCAAGTCTCAACCAGTACCTCTCCCATGACGGAAAGCAGGCTCGCTTGACAATACTTATAACTTCCCGTTCTCCTCCCCACGTTTTAGATGCAAAGAACCTTAACGACATGTTCTGTTCCGAGTAGTGTTACGTTGCTTGCAGAGCTGAAACAACGGGCGATGAACTCGATTGCGCGTGATCATAGTTCGCCGATTTTTCCACTCACGACCGCATTACTTCCCATTGGCTACGACGAGGAATGCATTCGACTGCACTTCCGACAACCCTCTGATACAAAACCCGCGATCGTTCACGGAAAGAACCTTCCGATTGCCGGCAGGGACCGAGGGAAACGATAATCATGATCGCGAATGCATCACAGTACTAGTAAACTTGGTAACGATCGCAGTAGTATCACGGTACGAACAAGAGAATGTCAACAGATGGATCAATTGCGTAACTATCGCGGTACAAGGGGAGGCGAACACGGTACCATTGCGTAACGTAGAGGCATCGCAGTATTAGTGCAGAAACTTCTCTCAAAAGCACTTACCGGTACAAACGAATGTCTGTCACTCAAGAAACATCGTGGCTCCACCCAGAGAGGTACGGTGATAATTTCAATCGTAGAGTTTGCGTTCATAAGGGATCATTCCTGATCATAACCACTGGACAAACTTGTGACGGTCGAATAATCGCAGCGGCCCTGTAATTGGATTCCTTGCTTAAATCAATCCAACTCAAAATGAATTTCGTGCCAGTTGCAGTGGGTAGTCCCCAGAAAAGTTGTTCTGTTCACAGTTTCTTCAATCACTCGTGGTGGTAGGAACAAGATAACTTTTGCTCGAGCCAAAACTCCCTTGCGCTCTGATTTCTTTATAAACCGAGCCGGATCCACCTACCTCAATTTGACAAAGTCTGAGACGTTCACGCTATCACTAAAGATTTTTGAGCAAAGCTTAGCTGTGAAACTACTGAAGCCGTAGTATTTCCTATAGAATCAGAAAATTGCTTCTGAGATTTTCATTACACTGCTTTTCGCCTATGTTACTGTGTATATCATTACTGTGTTCACTTTTTACCACGTGTGCTTTATGCAACGTTATAAACAGAAAAGTTGGGGTTTCGAGACATAGTTTGACTAAAAATTCGTATTGATGATACGAGTCGCCCACTTCAAACACACCCGAAAGTCACAAAAATAGATCACGATGCCATGGCTTGGCTTCTCCATAAGTTTTTATTTATGCGGTTATGCAAATGGGTTTAAATTTAAGATGGAACGCACTTGAGATCTTTTCGCAACTCTTATTGCAAGGATTCTCGAGGAGAATTTTTTTGTTTAATAAGCACGGTGGGATTGAGGTTGACGATCATGATCAGAACTGCTCCACATACTGCCATAATTGATGCAGCAACTGTTCTCCGTAAGCACGGTCCGAAATTTCGCTCTGACAACAACGGTACTTGATATTCAACAGTCTCGCGGAGAAATTCGTCCGAGTTCTTATTCAAGAACCCCGGGAAAAATTGGAAGGTCTTCGTTTTCACAGAGCGCTTTTAATGGAACCTGTTCTCAAAATCCTTTTCTGTGTGTGATTAGACTAAAAGTCTGTGCGGTGGCGTAGGCGTCGTTCTTGTGCCGCAAGTGTGTAGTACACGATAACTTCTGTACATCTGGTTAAACAGAGATGTGGACAGTCTACTTGTTAGAAATAAAAACTCTATGCTGGCAGCGAAGCAAGCGAGCTATTACAAGTCGGCTCTTTGTTACGTTATCATATCATATTCTCTATTAACTTTTCCGTAGTAGGCTCACACTTTTTGAAGCCCTAGGTCTGATTTCAACAAAGAGCAGACGCTCCAGCTCTAAAGCTCTCGTATCCAAATCTACCGTCTGAAAAAACTCGATTACTACCTCGTCTAGAAGAGTCACGTCCCACATGGTTACCAGGGATGAGCGGAACAAAAATATGAAATTTCAGAAATCGGTTTTCGGGTTTCGGAACTAAAATTTTATCGGGTTTCTTAAATCGGGCGCGAAATGCCTGAAAATGCGCGGAAATGCGGGTTTCGGAACGCGAAACGCAGAAAAATTCATAAATTATCTGATGATTTCTTCCCCCAGATGTCCCGATATTTTCGCATTCTGCAGCGTTTTTTGCGGTTTTCGCAATGCGGAACGCGGAATGCCAAAAATGCGCGAAACTGCGCATTCCGGAACGCGAAACGCGAAACTCCGCTCATCCCTGATGGTTACGTTCTATAATTAGCATCACGTGTCAACTGCATCTGGTACTTGGGTCCTACATGTAAGAGCAGCATATGCTGCTAATTAGTGGGGGGTCCTGTAATGGGAGGTGGATCTCGGGGTAACCATTCGTCCAATTTAAACAGTCGTCGAGCGCCACTTACTAATAAAGCTTAATTAGGAGTTCGCCATATGTGGGGAAAAGTAGGAGCCGTCGCATACAATACAGGGAATGATGCTGGATTAGAGCGATGAATGTAAACTCATCGACTATGTATCATTCCATAGTTTGATCAGAAATGACAGGATGAAAAAATGGAAAGCTAGCATCTAAAAATAAATCGTCCAGCTTGAGGAATTGCACAATGCGTTGACAATCACTTCACTGACTTCACTTAAATTGAGAGTTTTGACGCATTATTACAGTGAAATAATGGTCTACGTAATTTTCATAGCGTATTGAATTGATTTAGAGCTTTCAGCGGGAATGAATAGCCATCTTTTGTGTCTCTTGTTGGTGTTGTGTATGGGCCTCGCTGCTTGTGAGCAGCACTACATAACTATTTATAAAAAAGTGCCTCTTTGCACCGTAATAGGTCACCCCGAACCAGAGAAGAAACCGTACAAGGAGTTGAACCAAGTACAACAATGGCGGTGTTATGACGGTTGCGTCGCTCAGGTAGGTGTTCACGTTCAAGATTACTGTGTCAATCGGAGTGTAGTGATCATTCAGGGATGCCGACGGGGCCACTGCGTCAAAGTTACAGGACAGGTTGAAGGCAAATGCTCTTGCAGCGGGTGTGAGGAAAGATTACCGAGCCTTTAGATGGAGCTTCACAGAATGAATTTTTGCAAGTCGGTGTGCTCGTACCTCCATTATGATCTGTGCAGAGGCCTACTTCTAGGTTTAGGCTTGTCTTGCTAAATAGAACACCATGTAGCAATGATTATTTGGTGACTTTATATCATGATGGCAGCGGAAAACGCGAATGAGTACATAGAGTTCCTTTCCCCACAAATGAATAAGTGTGGTGAATGCGGGCGGCAGCTCTGCGCGTTTAGTGCAGGTTATAACCAAATTTACGTAGACTCGTACTCAAAATTCAGTATACACGCTCTCAGAGAGTCGGGGGTCCTATTCGGCCACGATAGGCTCTCTATTCGGGTACCTAGTCGAGTTGAAAGAAACTTTTGCAGCATTACGTGCTGCTCCGAAGAGCACGTGGCCTGTTCGATAAGACTACGTGGCGCAGAGAGACAAAACCCTTGCTGTACCCCCATTTCCCACGCGGCAGCACATGGCCTGTTCGATAGCACTACGTGGCGCAGCGAGGTAAAACCTTCTCCGAACCCACGTTTCCCACACAGCAGCACATGGCCTGTTCAATATGAGCACGTGGCGCTGGGGGCGGGCTCCCACATTTTCGTTAGGAGCGGGCCTCCCCCCAACAAGGATACGGTCCAAGTCACGGACCGCAGTAGGGGATCACCCCCACAGCAGTCCGCGACAGGGACATCACCTTTGCCACGGGCGACAGCGTGGGACCTCCCCTTGCTGAGGACCGTGGGGGAGACCCCTTAGCGGTTCAAAAATCGTCCAGAAAGTGACTCGTAGTCACCTTCTAGGAGCGGCCCGAAAGGCGCACTGCGCTCTCTTTGGGATCGAGCCCCTTATATAAGTGCTGTGCGGCTGACATGCGCCTGGTCAGTTCTGAAGCGATCGATCAACGTGTTCAATCATGGGAATTGTGGCTCGTTCGTCGTCCAAACTCATCGTAGTCGAATCGAAAGCGTATCGTGGCCGAGTGGATCGGCTATGATTGGCGCCACGTGCTTCTCACTTGGACGACGATTAGGCCACGTGGCTCAAGGAAATTACGTGGCCATATGGTCGTCCAACCGCTTTGTAATCGAGTCGAAAGCCAATCGTCGCCGAATAGAACCCCCCGACTCCCGGAGCTTGTGAAGGTATATGAGATAACTACGGAAATAGAATCGTATGGCTTCAGACCACAACCTCTACGAATTTTGAAGCGTCAAAAACGACCCACAATGCCGCTACACGTTCTCCGCCCCTGACGATAGGGTCTGAGCCATACGATTCTATTAGTCATCTCAAATGCGGTTACGAGAGTGTACGCTGCCTTTAATTGAACCATTGAAGTTAGGTTACCTGAAATAGTGGACACTACACAAACAATTTTAAAGAATAGAAAATGGTGGACGAGACCAGACCATTGATTCGTTGTCTGCTCTCAAGGTAAAGAGCAGCCGCCCGCATCTCCGTCCTGTCGTGAACGTGCTGCTTTTTTAGTAGTATGCTGTATGACAGCAGTACTAACGATTCTGTAGTGAACTGTGACAGCCTGGAGAGCGACATTATAATCTAACGTGGAATAGTTGATTCTCATGAACAAACCGTTTTACGAGCGCCAATCGATGAAGTTGTCTCATGATCTCGTTTGGGGCCCCGTCATACAATACCGCTCGTAGGATTTGGTCAGAAAGCGAGCGAGGTCAGGTTTTCGCGTCTTTTTCGTCTTTTCTGTATAACTCGCTCCAAACTAAACTCTGAGCGAAACTAGGAGGATATTCATGATCCTGGCGCCGAGGGCTGCCCATTGGTTCAACCTTTGTGGTGGTTTTATTGAGAAATAAAAAAGTTCCGCTCTCAGCCAGATTTGTGATTACGGTACCATGAGGGATGGAGCGCTACCGTCTCCGTCTGCGTTTCCACATCTCTACCGTATCTAGAGAGCTAGTTGATTGCGAAACTTCCATGATTCTCCACGGAATCCCGACAATGGCTATATCTCTGGATAGCCCTCAACGCGAGGATCATGAATATCTTCCTAGTTTTGCTCAAGGTTGACTTTAAGGCGAGTTATACAAAAAAGACGCAAAAACCCGACCTCGCTCGCTTTCTGACCAAACCCTACGAGCGGTATTGTAGTTAGACGATAGTCTGACGTAGTCCCACGTAGGTCGTCCATGAGCCTGCACAGGCCGCGTTCAACGGGACGCCGCAGTTTCGTTGTGACATGATTGATTCAACTTCGATCGGGTTCGGGCAGGGAGGGACTACAAACGACCTAGGGGGACTATCAAAGAACATTTTTGTCTCCTTGTTTAGCGTGATTTACTCGCATAATTGCTGAGCAGCTAGGACACAGCATGGAGGTTTCTGGGGCAATTCCGTTCTCTAGCTGCTGCGAAATTGGGCGTACGGGGGTGGAACCACCGCAGCATATGCTGCTGCCAGTTTTGCGTTTGAAACCGCAGTTCACGCGACATATGCTGCATTTCCAGCATCATAGGACGACGGGATTTCTACTGCTGAGTCCATCCACCAATCACAAACTGGTGGACGGTCGTCAGCAGATATCTCCTTGATGCTGCTCAGAAAAAGAGAGGCCGTTTCAGTGCCCTAGCTGCTAAGCAAATATCTGAGTACTTGCATATCGACCGGGAGGAATTAGGTGAGATCACGGTGGGCCTAGGAGGGACTAGACGAAAAGAGCTTTCCACTCTCATTTAGCTTGTTTTACATTCTTATCGGCCGAGTGGGACGACGAACTACCTATGAGGGATACGGGTTAAATAGGAGAGAGCAATGAAGTGCGAATTTTTGTTCTTCTCTTGAGTTCTTAACTTGCATATCGACCGGAAGGGACCACCAACCAATTATGACTGGCGCCTTACGGGAGCTACACTTGCACTCCACCCTCCCCCCCCACTGGCGAAAAACAGTGGGATCTCCTGAAGTTTCTTATCAATGCTCTACAGATAAACAATGCATTCCGAGCCTCCGTTATGTCGAAGACACATGTTGAACCAATGCCTTAAAGTGGAACAACAGTGTTTCAGTCAGCTGAAAATGGAGACATCGCACTAATTTAGGAGGTTCAGATTGACTCCACGAGAAAATTGATGATTCGCACATGCAACTTCACATATTCAGGACTACAAAAAGTAGAAAGCTATTCTTCAAAACTGAACAGTTTGGAGTCGCTCCGAAGGGTTAAAGAGACGTGTATGGTTTATCAGAAATCATGAAAGTTGATGTCCGCGTTTATTGTTATTTAGCATTATGTGTGATTCTGCATGCTAGACCGCATACTGGAATAATAAGAATGGAGTACAAATATTTCCAGGTTTGGCTTTCTGATCAAGGCAATCCTTGGAAGCTTGCAGTTTCTGGTGTTCCATTCTCAAAGTTAATGAACGCGACAAGGATGTGTGGCGTTCTAGTTGTTGTCGGCTTGATCAAAAAGACAGAGTAACTTGTTGGTACTGGAGAGAAGCAGGCCTAAGAACCTAAAAACTGTCGGCGTCGAAAATCTTTGAACATCGTGTGGTTCTGCTTGAAACTGATAAATATGAAGCAAGGCATCAAACAACGTGGTCAACTCATGCAATTAATCAGTCGCAGCGCACGAACCTCCTTCCGTCCACCAGTCATTTGCCTGAATATAAAGATCCTCGAAATGAGTCGATGACCGCATGGAAATTTTAGTGGTAACTAAGGGTACGAACTACTCCATCAGGAGGGAACCTCTTGGTTCTAATTTGTTTGGCCTAACAGCATGCTTCTTAACACTCTTTAAAAGTGTGTAGTCCACAGTGAAAGCAATTCCAACTCTGCGAGCTACAACAGACAAACATCAACTACTGGGCGCAGCCAAATCGTAGAATGCATTGGTTGATCTCCTAGGCTCCCGTCATACTTGTGCAATCAACTGTAACCCTGTCCGGTCGATATGCAAGTGAAGCACGCAAGGCTAGATTAAAAAAATTGTCTTTTGATAGTCTCTTCTAAGTCGACCGTAGTCTTCCCCCACACCCGTGTCCCACCCTTTGATCAAAGTTGGATAAGGCCATTGTTACATCAGGAGCTTGCAACCGCGACAGGTGTGGTCAACTGTTACAAATCGCGTCAGGACCAGCCCCACGCAGCACAGAAGTGCCGACGCAGGAACACTTTGCAGCACCTGTCGCGGTCGCCGGTTCCAAGAGGAGTGTAATGCGAGAAATGTGAAAGCCGTGCGGTAATCGGTCGCTATGCAGCGCTCTGCGATGGGTGGCAGCGACATCGACCAAGGATTTAGTGTAGTGTCTTGCCCTGTTTTTCTTGGTCTTCAGCGACAGTGACGGTTGACCATCAGCGACAGCGACGTCGCAGTGTTCTGCGACAGCGACAGGTCTGTCGTGGAGTGTAACAATGATCTAAATAATACAGCTAACACCGCTGTGACATTCCGTTGAGAGCGGAAGATGATGACGCATTCACGATTTAGGTGGGAATACGGAAGGTACACACGGCCTGAAAGAGACTGCTTCGGACTATGATCCAACTATGACGGGAGCCCTAGAGACAGCTTTGGCAAGTCAGCCTAGTTGAACGCCCTGAACGGTTGAACATGTGATGGAACGATCTTATCGACACTTTGAACCAGATCGATAATGAACGCCAATAATAGGGCGACCTGAAAAAGCATTCCAGCAATCGTTAAATGGGAATTCGGTAGGCTCGCGTCTGCAACCGGACATTGGCTGCAGTATCACGGCCTACTCTGGAACTTGTGATTGCTTTCTAGAGACCGTAATACCTGTAGCTGGATTCATGAAAGCATTTTTCATGGTAAGTTAGCGTTGTCGGCTAAGCGCAACTGTTATCAGTTATTCACAGGTTTGCTGACTTACTGATGACGATCGCAGTTAGCCTATAACGCTAACTTACCATTGAAATTGCTTCCTCAGGCACTCGTGGGCGTCGACCCTGAGTCCTGATCAGATGTTGACCGTGGGCTATGTGGTTATGACGCCCGACGACACTTGCGGTCGACGAGCATTCTCCTCGCGGTCGACCCGTATTAAATGTTCCCACAAAAGATGTGATCCCACCGCCACGTTCAACGGTGGGTACACCCCATGGTGGACAGTGGGAAGTTGAACCCACGGCTGGGAACAGTTACCCCACTCCCTCATCAACCAAAATTCCTTCATTATCCCTCATTATCTTGTGGACCTTCTGCTAAGTGACTCGAGGCCACCTTTCAGGCTAGGCTCCGAAGAGCCGACTGAGGCACCCGGCGAGATGAGGAGCCCTTTATACCATCATCATTGTTACACCTTCGTTTAAACGTTTTGACGTCTTTCAAGAAAAAAATGAACTTTTTGTTCGGCGGTCGACACCCACATCTTCGAGATCCTCTGCGGTCGACATCTGCATTTTCGAAATTCTCGTCGGTCGGCACCCACATTTTGAGATTCTTGGCGGTCGACATTCACATTTTCGAGAATCTTGGCTGTCGACATCCACGTCATCAAAATCCTCGGCGGTCGGCATCCACAGCAGATTGAGCGGGCGAGAAATGTTGTTAGCGGCGGTACAGTCATGAAAAGGGGCTGCGCTCCACCTAAATATGTGTTTTTCACCGCGGTTCACAAAAAGCAGTGTTTTTGCTTTGGCGTCGACGCCCACGATTGCTTGAGTTGATGAATCCGGCCTCTGGAGTGACATGCATGAATGCGGCGGATGGGATAGGGGCGCGCATCGTCGAAAGTTTGCGCCACATTTTGAATGGCAATCGTGACACGTGCGTGCGGTGTTGCGCTCTCTGACCCTCACCGCTGCGTCCATGGATGCCACCACTGATTGTTGTGACCTGGGAGTCCATATGGCTGAATGGTGTCGCCCCGAAATAGATTCGCGTTGGCTCCTCCGCCCACTATTGTTTGGTGGCAGGAATAGACAAACAAAAAATACCCACGCTCCTTTTGAATTCAGAACGGTGAAAACCCGAAATTAGACTTACCTTGTTCATCCAACTGTTCTGTCTCTCATGTAGACTTACTCTTCGCCTCTGTGCCGTTATAGCGACAGCGCGTTCGATTCAGCTAGTCTCTGTCTTGAATAGGAACTCATACAGTTCTGTGAGTTGCACATTATTGCGGAATGTACACACCAGGGGTGCGCGTTAATGGAATTTTTCATCGTTAAGCATTAATCGTTAATTTTCAAAAAACACGGTAACACGTTAATGCGTTAATTTACTTTTTTTTTTTGAAAAATTAAAAAACATTACCTGACTACAGCGAAAATCAATAAATAATTGAAGGTATCAATGCTAAAATTCCGCTTTAATTAGCGATCTAAATTGATAAGGTTTAAAGACTTCCCCGTTAAAGGCACGATCGACTGGTTTCATTCCCTTCTGGTGCGTTTTTCTCAATTTTTTCGTCATTTCAGTTCTACCTGCGGGCCAAACAACTGATTCAGCGTGTCGTCTCAAAATGGAAAATTATCGTGAACGCTGCCTCTGAAAGTTAATCAATATTTATTTTCACAAAAAAAACCACGTTACACCGTTAACACCTTAACGTTATAACGCACAGCCTTGGCACACATCTCACGAGAGAATCACGGCACCGTGAGGATCGAGTAGTCGTCGCCGTTTGCTTACTGTCTGGCCAGTGATCACTGCCAGAGAATTTAGGAGACTCGAGGTCCTCAACCAAATTCAGGTGTAATAACGAGACTAGTCTCGTTCCCAAAGTGCATTTGGGCTTTGGGGAAGTCTTGCCAAACAGTGAGGTGATGTGTCGAAGATTAATGAAATTCCGCCACAGACGCTCCTTGCCTGCGTCGCTTACGCCAGACTGTACATTTTTCATTGTCTGCTTAACGCCTGTCATAACAGGTCAATAGCAGAGCATCCTTTCAAAATATCATGCCTCCACGGTTGACCGCTCTCGCATATAATGTGTTCATCCCGTCACACATACAGTTACGGCCGTGGCTTAGTTCATACCTCACCGACGGCTGGCGGTATGATGAGCTGGTCAGCTGCGCTCTTCTCTTGGCCTAAATCTATTCGCGGACAGGCGCACGCGACTGTCGATACTAGTCTGACCTGCGAGATGAGGCACAACCACAGTGGTTGAAGGATGACATCTCGAAGCTTCTGTCATCGCCAGTCTGTCCCTTGACATCTTAGTACTGATGCATTACTGCCTTGAAATATTTGAACTGTTGACGATTTCGCATTGCAATTTGTCTTGAAAATGATATTTCAGTGGCAATGAAACGCATTGCGCTGTGCATGGTGCTGCTAATGAGTATCGAGCTTGAAGCTCGGGAGCTCCACTATATTGCTGTTTATAAAAATGTTACTCTTTGCACCTTGGCTGGCCACCCGAATGTCGAGGATGAACCTCACAAAGAGTGGTTTTTAATACAACAATGGCGGTGTCATGACGGTTGCGTTGCTGAGGTAAGCGTTCTTTTTGAAAAGGGCTACTCAATTGTTACGTAATTTGTTCAGGGATGCAAATGGGGCGAATGCTTGAGAGTTCTGGAAAAAATTGAAGGCAAATGCGCTTGCGGTGAGTGTGAACAGTATGACGGGCTCCCAAAAGTTAGTTTCAGAGAATAAAATTTTGAGTACCATTGTGTTCGTGCTTCCGATTTTATATGCGCAATTTCTTCGTTTTTTTTTGTGTGGAGGTAGTACAGATTTCATCGGGGCTGACAACCATGCAGGGCTAAATCCTCTCTGTCTCGATTGTGTACAAGTGACGACAAGATAGAGTTCGCGTAATAATTCTAGTCTAATGAATGGACAGGGCTGCGACTGCAGATCACCCCGCGCGAATCGAAACCCTATTCTCCAGTGAGGCCGCCATCCCCGCACGGCCAGTCGCCTGGTCCATACGTCAGATTAAATCGAAAACGGAAACCATATATGGTGTCCATTTTCGATCTAGTCTGACGCATGGACCAAAAGGCGGTCCGTGCAGGGTCGCCAGCCTCAATAGAGAATGGGGTTTCGATTCGTGCGTGGTGATCTCCCGTCGCAGCCCCGTCCATTCATCAGACTAGAATTATTGCGCGAACTCTATGCGACACAGAGTTTTTCATCGGATCGGGTGTGCCCGATAAGTCTACGTTTCCGGCTGTCTGTGTTGGCAGAGAACGTCGATCGGAGGACCAATATCACGTCGTCCATAGATCCAACAACAGTGCAACCACTCTCTAACAATAACAGAAACAGAACACCGTAAGACGACAGTTTATGAGTTTGTGAAGGTTCAGATCTGGTTCCTGACAAACCTTTCTGCGAAGTGACTTGCCAACGCGAGGCTTGCTCTGTCTTTTAGTCCTGAATAGGGCTGTGTACGTCTCTTGAGATGCTGACTCCTAGTTGTTCGTTTTTTCGGGGGCCTCCACAAGAGGCAGCAGCGACCGTTTATCCTCATGTGTCTTATCACGTTTGCTGCCACAGGTTGTGACGTGTTTTGCAGTAATTGCAACACTGTTCTTCAACCAAATGTGTGTGAAGGAAGTCAGATAACAAATGAAAGAACTTTACGATCCAGCTGTATGAGAATGGAGCTGTCCGCTACGGTAGCGTAGGTGTGCGCAGCTCGTTTATGCCGATGGCTCCAATTAGCTACAAGCCTAAGGAATATAAAAGTGGACTACTAAGCATGATAATGAGCATTCGATTCCCCGTAATGCTTTTTTTTATTCCATCGAAATTATATCATCCAAAAACGATCTCTTTGACGTCACTTCGGCAGTTTGCAGTACAATGTCACATTGGTGATAGTGTTGTAGACTCAGAGACGTAATGCTGGTAGTTGTTTGGCTCAGTACGGATTTCCCTGTCGGAGAACCTACACACTTGCCCTAACATTATATTAGGTCCACAAAATCCTCTATCAACTTCCCAGAAATTCTTTGTTCGCCATTGCGCTGAAGTGTAAACAAAATTATATTTGCGCTCTTTCCTTGTCCACCTTAGTGTCAAAAACCCATTCCGCGGGTAAGTCCGCTCTTTGCCTCACATTTTTGTTTGCAAAAAGCATCGAATGGGTATGCAGAGTTTGGCGTGAGGTGTGATGTGTCTCAGAGGGGGGTCGGACCCATTGACGTTCGATGGGGGGGGTCGGGAATTCGACCAATAAGAAAAAGATGGACTTCCATCAGGGGGGGATTCGCGAGCTACACCGTTAGTATAAAAATCGACGGCAAACCGAAACGGCGAAATGAGATCACAATAAGATCTCAAAATGAATCTGGAGATCAAACTGAGAGGGCCAAATGAGACTGGAGTTAAAAATAAAGAAACTGAAAAGTGAACGAAACAACTGCGCAAATGCTAAACGCAACGAGCATGAGGCAGAGTATGGAGTGGAGATGTGAGAATGAGGCAGGAACTCACAAGAAGAGGTGACAATTCACTGGCAGAGAAAGCGCGCAAGGCATCAGGCGACAGTAGCATGGCCATCGTTAATGATTCCGTCATGAAAGCGGAGTCGTGGATGGGTAAAGTGTGTCAGCAAAGCGCTCCTGGACACGTCAGCAACAGTGGTGTTGAGTATTTACTGTCATCGAGGTCATTCTAAGCGGCCACCTTGTCACCAAGCGGCAGAGATATTCTGGAATTTCGTAATCTAAGATGCATTTCTAGACGATTTACGATTCACAAGCTCGATGCCGCCAAAGGTCAAAAACTTCGCAATTCTGCGAAACGATGGATAGTTGAGTGTTTGAAAAGAGTATTGTTCACTGTTATATATCTTGCAATTTACTCCACGAAATTGATTCGTTTAGCAATTTCCAAGATGCGATATCGGGATTTTTTACGCCCTGAGGGCACATAGGTGCAGTTTTCGGCACGAAAGTTTTATTTAGTACATGGCTGTTCGGTCAAAGAAAAAATGTTCCAAGTCCACGCACTCAAGCTGCATCATGGATGCAGCTTCAAGCCGAAAAGGATTACATGGGACGGAGTCCAAGAAAAATTGTCCCAAGTCCGCGATTGTTATGAAATATTTACAAGTATTTATCGAGTTTTTAGTTAGGTAGTTTCGCATTGCTACAAGTGCGTAGAACCTAGTCCTGGGCCCAAGTAACTTATTTAGTTCTTCTCGCCGGTTCAAAACGGTTTTCGAAGAATCATTATTAGGTGTGATACAATGGATTGTATCACACCGAAAAATCAACTTTTAATAAAACCAAAAAAATTGGAGACGGCGAATATGATAATGTTGAACTAGATACGTACTTGAATTTGCTTTACCGTACAGGTTTGTTAACTGGTAAAACCGGTTTATTTGTGGCCTGAAGTTTCGAGCAAATCGTCGTCTTTAAAGGCCTGAAAGTGTTTCTAAACTAAAGCGACCTATGAGATACTTGATCAAGCTCCTTTTTTTCCGCTCTCAGACTAATTACAAACAACCCACGAACTTGAGCGAGCCACAGCAACAGATACAGAAACCCTCCCACACCAGCGAGACAAGCGACGAGCTCCTTATCGACCAGGTAGAACGCGGGACAAGAGGCAAGCGAACCCACGCGTCATACCAGACCAGCTGATCTTATATCTGGCATAATGGTATGTAAGGTAAGAGTTCACTGGTTATCGACAAGCACTCATTTCTATTGTTGAGCTTGAGGAAACGGGGCATAATACATATGAAAGGCCTCCAATGCTTTCCTCGCTCCAATGTCCTCACGACAAAGTATTGTGCACCTGACGCTGAAATCAACTCCTCCATGCTCTTCTAGCCTGTGCTTACCTAGAGGAGTTTGAAAATTCTTGCACCTTTTGCCAGCTAAGTGCTCCTTGACACGCACACTCAGCATCCTAACCGTTTCGCCGATGTAAGCTTCGTTGCATGAAGCACATTTAAGTTGATAGACCACTCCGCTCAACGCGCAGCTTCTGCTCCGTTGGGGAATACGATGCAATCTTCCGTCTCACAGGTGCGATCGTACAGCTTATTTTTTTGAACCAGATGCTCAGACAAACATCCGCTCGGAGAGGAATCGGCTCTTCCCAGTTACGAAGTCTCCGCCCGAACAGCAGTCGAGGGTTGAAACCTAATGTCGAGTCGAGGGATCGCCCTATTGCTACAGCAGCCTCGGCTCCTGTCCTGTTGCTCTCGAGGCAACTGCGGCGTCATCGCAAGAGATTGACAGACGCAGAATTGGGTGTTCTTTGATTTTTGGGCAGTTACCCTTCCGGGGCCACTCATGAGAGGTGACTTTGGGTCAAGCTCTGGTGGGCAATTTTGTGGCCGAGGGGCTATCCATGGCCGGCACGGAAGAACGCTTTCTCATTGCGGATCATGCCGGGATAGTATTCTTGTTGCGGCGTGTGAGAGGATCAACCTCCCTGCCCGCAGGCTGTGGTACGTTGGAAAATCGGCCGGAACTTTTCTAAAATAGCCCGGCAGAAATCGTAGCTGGGAATGCAAACGGTTATGGCTCGGAGCGAAGTCGTGGTGGCCCGATCAACAGCCGCGGTCGCTCGAACAGATGGCTAATTTTTCGCTCGAAGCGGATAGGAAGCGTTGCTTGCGTTGCTCTCCGTAACTCCGTAACCACTTCGAGGGGCAGTTTGTGAGTGGGCACGGTTGATTGAAATGGCGATGTATGAAAACGACTTTTGCCGATGAGTTGAAGCAACATGATTTCCTTTGTGTGAAGAAGCAGCTGTAAGGCTCTCGATGGCCCACCCTTCCAGAGTCTCGCCATCATTATTCGATTTTCCTTTGTTTCTGCCTTGGATGACTTTTCCGGGAAGCTGCAGTAGCATTCTCTCCTCAGTGTAGACATTTTCGACGCTCCACCACAAGGACACCAACCCAGATGCTTAGGTTTCACAACAAAGGTATCGTCTCTATTTCTCGAGCACCACTTAGATTGTTAGATTCGCGCCCTGGTGTTGCACATCTGCTAACTTGTTATGCATGGGTATGATTCAACTTGTTCATTACGTCAAATCACTACGCTATTGCGCAGGTCTCGCTCTACATGGTAATCTTGCTGAAATGATAACGTTCATGGCCAAACAACATTTTTATCGTATTTGACAAGAAACCTTGAGTTTACATTGGCACAACGAGTTGCCAGAAGTTCCATATGAAGAATTGGAAGTACAAAACTAAGTGCAATCCTGCGAAATGGAGTGCTTTGTAAATGAGGTTTCGAAATCGCTGGCAGGAAACTATTCAGAGCAATTCTAACGCTCCACAATAGAAACAGCAGCACTGTGTGAGAGACCGACAAAGAGACAAGTGCGAAGTTGACAAGTAGTTGATGAATGAGTATTAAACAAAAGTCAGAATAGAGCCGAACAGATTGCATTCAGATATACGCGGTCTGGTGCCACCATTCGCAAGCCCAACTGTAGCCATTCCGTTCATCACGCTCATACAGTGCTGTTGTTTCGACTGTGCAATGTGCTGATTGCACTAAATCGTTGTAAGACCAGCACACACATTCGAACTTGTCGGTTGTTTTGGCTGCAGTTTCCCCGCTTCTATAGAAATTTCAGCGGAATCTCTCTTTGCAGAACTCTTACAGTATTTCTCTGTGCTCTGGTCATACGGCTGTCACCCACACATACAGCTTCTACCAGCCACGTCACGCGTCGGACAAGGGAACTACTTTAAGTCATACAAACCATTCCAAATAAATGGTTTGTCTAGAGCATTTTTTGGCGTAAAGTCCGAATATGATCATCGCAGCTGCCTAGCTGCCTAGACTCAGTCTGAAAGAAGTCACGAGCGTTTACAAGCTTCGCGGCAAGGTAAGGGCACCCCTCATGAAATTTTTTAGCGTGTTTTTGAAATTTTCTCCGGATTCTGCTGAAACCATGTTTGTAGAGGTAATTCGGGATGCTAAACACGAATCTGGGCTTCGCTTGTTGGAATTCCAAGGTTTACTGTAGTTTGCAGTGAGTAACACTTGGGAATTTGGGAAGCACATCAAATTCGTACTCAGCACCCCAAATAACGCCCATAAAAACTTTAAGACAAATCTGAGACATTGACCATGTATACCCGCCGTAATCTACCGTAAGCTGTCGAAAATCGATAAAATGACATCAGATTCCTTGTTGAGCACTCCAAACAACCCCTAAGATCTGAGCCTCATCTGTCGTCAAATACCTAAAATGGTCAAAAGTCGAATTCGCCTTTAAGAAACTTTGAACAAATTTAGTCGAAAACTTTGGGAAAACGACAAATAAACCTTATATTCGTGATCAGCACTGCAAATAACCCCTCAGCGCGAATTTTAAGTCAAATCTGGGATATTTTTCTCCTCAACGCTTTCTGTACCCCGTAACGTAGTTGAACGCTAACCGAAAATCATTTAAAGTCAAAACGATATCAGTCTGCGCGAAGATCGGAAGATGGGCTTCCACCCAAACTCTGCCTAGGGGGTTGTTTTTGGCCCTGTACACGATTATGAGGTTCGTTTCCGAATTTTCTTAAAACTAATGCGCTCTTTGGAGGGTACAATAGGTACGAAAATCAGAGAAAATACGCCTTTAACTACTTTCAAAGTGACTCTAGGCAGCTGGGAAGGGCATATTCGAACTCTACGTAAAAAAAAAGATTCAAGAAAAGTACACTTTGATCGAAATGGCCAGTTTGGCTAGTGGTAGTTTCCTTGTGAGTTTGCAGAAGACAGAAGGGATCTAATCGACTGACCCTCCTCGCTTCTACATATCTGTAGGGCTGATAGATGCATGCAACGACGATATCGATTACGCTGGCTGATGGTGGCCCTGCTTAAGAAGACTGGAAGATTTTCCTTTATGGAATGATGTGCCATACCGCGGAATGCTGTCGTGACGACTCGCTTATCAGCTTGGCAGAGACAAGTAACGAATTTCGCGATTCCATCTGACCAGGCAGGGGTATAGTGGATTCACAGAGTGAAAGCTCGTTGCTGAGCACTCAGTTGAGCAAGTCAAAGTAAGGAATAAAGCCGTGTTGCCTAATCTTGCTGAAATCAGCGGTGGACCAAGGAAGTGTAAAGGTGTTATGACTCAGGTGTTAGAAACCTCTAGTGATGGAGGAGCTAATCAGATGTGGAAAACGTGCTGTAGTTGTCCTCATCGACATTTAATTGCATACATTGACCTTCGCTGTGGAGTTCCCTGGAAAAGAAACACATGTGCCTCAAAAAGCTGTGACACTTCTGAAATCATCAGTTCGACAAGGTGTGTGCAGTTGGGAAAAGGAAAAAATTCGCGGAGGAGTTCAATGTCAAGACCGGAGTACGTCAGGGAGATCTTCTCAACTTCGTCTACTGCCTAAAGCAGGTTACTGTGCTCCTTTTCATTATCAGTACACAGAAGTTATAATCAGCTGGAGCACCATTTAAATTCGTCAGCATGCTCTAACAATGTTTCTTCAGCTTCTGCAGCGCCTTTTGCGGTTTTTTCATTGACAGGGTCCTACAATAACCGTCCTTACTCGCGATTTCCCGCAAAACCTCTATAACTATTTTTGCGGTGGATAAGCCTCCAAAATAATCATAGCAATAACATTTATAATATTACTGATAGTAGTGTCACGTGTTATTCTGGAACATCAATGCAGTTTCGTAATGCACATGCTTCCTTCCTGCAATGATGAAACACAACTTTCAACATATGGTGAACGTCTGGTACAAATCTGCTTGGAAACAGATCATCACGTCACAGTATTATCAAATTGGGGGTGGTTACTGCGCATCTCATGCGGTCATCCTGCCTTGCTCATATCCACTCTCACTGTTTAGTCTTGTCGCTTGCACAGGCATATTTGCACGATGTTGTCGATTTTCCGTGTCTGGCTCATGGTATCCAACGGCCCATCTCTTTTTGGGCACATTGGACTCTTTTCAGTAGATGAGGCTGCTGTCATGCCTCCACTGAAGGCACACTCACCTTTGAAGAGCGGTTCACTGTCTCGAGTACATTGTGTCCTCAATCGAGAACTCGGTCGTTCGAGGACTTCATGTGTTTCCCAACCTAGACAGTCCGCTCCGCTTACCAATGGAAAGCCAGACTTGTTGATTTTTTTTGCTATGCGTTTTCTTTCGAAAAAAAAACCTTTTAGCTATGATGAGTCGCTTTGCTCTGTGCCTTATGGGGCTTATGTGTTTCGACATAGCTGTGGGCACATACTATATACGTACATACTATGGAGTACGTCTTTGCACATTGGCGGACCATCCTAGCGTTGAGAGGGAGCCATACAGGGAGCTGCTCAGAATGCAACACAAACGGTGCTTTGACACTTGCATTGAAGTGGTGAGTATCTATGTATATGAAAAGTTGTGCTCACATCAGGTTATGCCGCTACATATTCAGGGTTGTGATACGGGCAAGTGCGTTGAGGTATCGGAGTTACTTGGACCCAGATGCGTCTGCGAGATTTGTGCGGACGGCACATTAGGACCCAACGCGTCATGAGAGAGAATAAACCTTTGTGTCACATTGTGCTCATGCTTTAGGTTCGGTCGGTGCGAGGGTACAATCGTCAGTATACAACAGATATGTCTTCCAGATTGGAGTGATTCGGAAGACTGATTCTTTGATGATCTTTCTCAATGATGGCAGCGAAAATCGCAAAGTTATGCCAATCTAGTGCTCGTGGAGGCCGTCACCGGTTTCGACTAAGCGTATGAGCTAAGCAAGTACTCATTAGGCTCAATCAATTCGCTTTGTCGAAAATCATGTTTTTTCTCGCCTAGAGCTTTGTAAGTTATGCGAGAAAAGTGCGGTGCGTGCTCCGACTATGAGTGTTATAGATGTAAGTTTGTTTCTGTACGCGAACCGCCAATAATAGCTTCTGCACTCCACAAATATCGTCTAATAATTTATTACAGCCAATAGCATCAGAATAGATCAGTCCACTCGCTTCAGCCTCCCGGTGCTTTTGTCATTTCTCGTTCCTCTCTTCTCGCGTTTCATACCTTTTATCCGCAGTCTTCCCCTCGGCTGATCGGCACCATTGATCTGAAACACGTCAGCACAAAGTGCATACCAGAACTTAGACACACTTACCCCCCCCCCTTACAAGAAGTCGGTCCCGGACTTTGACAATAACGGCTTACCGTTGATCTTTGGCTGCAGGTGTGTCGTGCTCGTGCCACTATGTAGTATAGAGAACATATGATATTCGATGTGGAGTACCCGATGATATGGTGTGGTGTACGCACTGTGCTGGGCCAATGAGGACTCTATGCTGCCCAAAGGTGCGGCATCGAACCATTGGCTTTGTTCTAATTTGACCGTACTAAGGGGAGTCCTAACGGGTTTTCACCAAAATACAGTCCACTGACAACCCTCGCCGCAGGCTGAAGTTGCAGTGGTCAATCTGAACAGAATAAAACATAGAACAAGCAGTATGTATGAAGTTGGATGTTTCAGCGAAGAGTAAAAAAACTACTACAGCATATCACTCGCAAAGGCGTAGTAGCGGTTCTCCGACTCATACTCTCTCTTAACCGCCTTCGTGGGTTACGACTTCAACACGATCGAGAACTGTGGCCGTATACCGTGACAAATGGGCACCGCTCACTATTAGGGCGGCTCGCCTTGGTGAGGATGCGGAGCGTGCGCGTCAGGCGGAAGCCAGCGTAAGGAATGAGTCAAGTATGTTCAATGCCAAATTTATGTTAAACAAGAGTGAATACTTAGCTTTTCTGCCGCAACAAGACATTCGATGAAACCAAACATCTTCAAACATGATTCAAATACCATAGACCCGAGAGGGATAAAATAGCACCAGTCGTTTCGACCGAGAGCGGTGTCTCTAGCGTAACAAAGACGCTTCCGGTAAATACCAGGTTGTCCAATAATTCTTGTCCGAAAATTTCACACTTTTTAATTTTTTCCAACTTTATTGAAAAACAAGTCTTATCAACAATATAATCACCAAAGTTATCCACAACAGTGGCCCATCGATTGGGCAGGTCGCCGATGCCCTTCGCCCAGAAATCCGGGGGCTGCGACTCAAAGAAGCCCGCGATGTCGGATTTGAGGTTTTCGTAGTTGGTGAATTTTCTTCCGGCCAAATGGTGCTTCAGCGGGCGGAACAAGTGTTAGTCGGAGGGGGCGAGGTCCGGGAATAACGGCGGATGGGCAACCGTCTCCCAGCCAAGCGTCGCCAACTTCTGCTGGGTCTCCTTCGCCACGTGGGATCGCGCGTTGTCGTGCAGCAGGTGGGCCGAGGCCCGTCGGGGACGCTTTTCTCGGATGGCGGTGGCTAGTTTCTCGAGCTGATCGGTGTAGATGGAGGCGGTGACCGTCCTGCCTTGCGGGAGCAGCTCGAAGTACAGCATGCCCTTGGTGTCCCACCAGCAGCAGAGCATGATCTTCAGCGGGTGCAGGTCGGCTTTCGGCGTCGTCGGCGGCTCTTCTCCGCACGGGATCCAGACGGCACGGCGGGCGACGTTGTCGTAGAGGACCCAGCTCTCATCCCCAGTGACCAGGTCCTCGAGAAACTCCTTGCGATGCGGACGAAGGAGGAGGGACTGGCAGACGGCCACGCGGCTCTGCTTGTAGGCGTCCGTCAAACGGTGGGGGATCCAACGGGCCAGAACTTTGTGGTAGCCGAGTAAGTTGAGTCGATTGTGGATGGTGGACTTGCTGCAGCCGAGCGTCGTTGCCAGTTCATGGGTGGTGGCTTCCGGCTTCTCCTTGATACAGCGACGGACTTCGTCATCATCCACCGTAGAAGGCCTCCCGCTGTGCTCCCTGTCCTCGAGGCTCGTGTCGCCGCTCTCGAAACGATTGAACCACCAGCTGACTGTGCGTTGGGACACTGCATCCTCCTTGCACACTCTGCAGATGTTGGCGACCGCGGTGCCTGTGTCGTTGCCCAGCAGCCACTCGTAGTACACGAACGTACGGATTCGACCTTGGTCCATTTTAGCTTGTACTGGTAGCTAGACGCGGCGACTTCGCCTTATATACCCCTAGCGTAGAACTTTGGAGAACCTTCTAAAGATTCTTACACTTGCCTGATATTATAACACTTCTGAGGAAAATTATAGAATTTTGAAAATCTTCGGACCGGAATTATTGGACGGCCTGGTAGATAATTGTTGAGAATAGTGAATACCGGCCGAATCGTTTAGAAAGATAAACCTACAGCCAGTGACGAACATGAGAATGCACACCTCTCTGGATAATCCCTAGATCTTACTGCAAACGCCAAGTCTGAATTACAGGCTTTAAAACGGTGAAATTCACTTGGTTCCTACGCGTGTTGGTGTGGAGCGGAGGTTAGAGACAGTGAAAGAGCGTAGGGCAGACGGAGGCCGAGGCGTCGCGCGCGCCGCTCGCGCCTTCAGTGATGTGAATTTCGACGTTTTATAGAGAGTACGACGAGTGTTCAGAATCTAAGCAACTGGGGATCAATTAGTCTAAGCATTCTATACACCCATTGAAGCCCTGCACGTTTTTTAGGAGGTCCTGTGCGCTCCCATAGTTGATCAATTTCACTACGCACCTAAATTCCGCAAAAAAGGCTATGTCTAAGAATAGGCCTCAGTTTGGCATGGTTGGCACAACCTATTTGAGGTTGTGAGCTAAGAATCGAGGGTTCAATGTGCGCCCAGGATCTGAAGAGAGCGATGAGATAATTACAGGAAACAATCCACTGAAGTTTTTTCTTTAGGAGGCGGGAAGTGAACGGAATTCAGTAGCAATCAGCAGGAAGCGAAATTCCTAGTCGTCTCCAACTGACCACGACTAGCACACCCTAAGGCAACCAAGAATAAAACTTCCAAACAAACACAGAGTTGGCCACTATATATTCGATGGAAAGATGTTACCTCCGCTCTATGCCCCTCTGCAACGTTTGTACCCTCTTGAATCCTTACATTCTCAGAGCTGGCAACAAGTCAACTGCAGCGCGTGCTACCACAAAAAAGGTCCAGACCAAACGGAGATGTGAGAAAACTTTTATGCCCCTTCTCCATTATAGCCTAGGCACGTTTCACCCCGTCAGTCTTTCTCCTGAATCGCAGTGTAGGCAACCCCGCTACTAAGGCCCCCGTCAAACTTGGTCCAAAAACCGACTGAGTCAGACTGAATTCGGGGCAGAAAAACCAGCCTTGGGTGCATTGGCCCGGCTCGTGTGCGCGTGTAGAACACCCGTATCGATTGGGTGGGTTGCGGGCGCAAGCAGACGGTCACAGGCGGACTCATTGATAGGATTTTATGCACCCGTCTGTCCTTCGGTGTGTATCGACAGGGTGGGACTCAGTCAATCGACCAGCTCTGGGGGGCCTGACGGCTGCACTTGGCACAAGGAAAGAGAATACACTTCTGGAAATGAAAATACGATCTAAGGACTACGGTCCCGTGAAACGCAAAGGGAGGTTGCCGTTTGCTGATTGTCCGACAAGTGATCGATGTTTGTGGATTCGAAAGTAATAATGCTATTTCACTCAATATTGGGTGTCGCGACACGTCTAGCCTCGGTTTCAAAGTGCTTGTGAAGTTCCGGAAAGTGTTGGCAGACAGTGGTGTCATCTGTTGTTACGAACTTTTAATAAAACTGCGTAATACACGTGTACCATTCCCTACTGCCCTCTCAATGGTTTTCAGACATCTGGTAAAACGTCTAGTATAACAACGCACCGAAACGAAACAGCAGCAACGACATACCTTTGCCATCAAACGTTTTTCTTCATTCTGTGCTCCCACAAAGATTCCCTTGTGCAGCCTCTTTCGCAGGACGATTTCGGACTGCCATCGCCGAAAGCCGGTCGTGAATTTACTCGTCATTGTATGAGCAGATCGCTATGTTCTTCCGAAGACGCACTTCCTTTTCAAGAACACTTGAAGATGTTAAAGGCATAAAGAAGTGAAGTATAGACCCTTCGTCAAATCGAATCATGAATGCACAAGGCCACGGGGTTAGATCGTTCCTCGTGTAAACACCTCTGGCCGTGAGCGTTGCAATCACGGCTGGCTAGCCGGTATGGTCTCGTCTCATCCAGGGTACTACAAGAATTGACTAAAGGCTTTCAAAATCACTGCGGTCATGAAATCACTGCGAGTGAGAGGCAGGTCCAGAGCGGATTCAGGTCGTTCATTGTTAGGGAAGGATTCCCAAGCTACCGCCACTGGTGGTTGGGCGGATTCCTCGACCACGGGCGTTTTCATCATTCCGAGCAAAAGCTAATCTCCATGAAATCGGAGTATTGAGGGGTCAAATACTGAACCGTTGGTGATTCCGACTGAATTTCTATGAGTTTTCAGAAGCAATGAGTCGTCTTTTGCTGTGCCTGGTTGTGCTTATGTGCTTCGACGCCCTTGTAAGCATGCACTATATAAATACGTACAAAGGATTCAGTCTTTGTACAATAACGGGAATTCCTCATCCCAGATTAAGACCCTACTGCAGCCTTAGTAGGGAGCAACGAAAAACCTGTAATAACGCCTGCAAAGCTGATGTGAGTGACCATTTTTAAACATTGTGCACATCGCAACCTGCCATACTTCTTTCAGGGATGCGAATCGGGCGAGTGTGTGAAAATTCCAGGAAAAGTTGAAGGCAGATGCTCCTGCAGCAAGTGTGCGGACGATTTATAAGAACCTAACAAAAGTTAAACAGAATAAAGCTCCGCATAGCAATGTATTCGTGCATCTGATATGAGCTGTGTGGGGCATATTTGTGAGCATGCTTCTGCCTTGTATACCAGAATAAGATAAGTATGTAACAATACAAAGGAGACCTAGCTGTGAAAATATACTGTGACATATTGACAACATTGTGCAAAGCAGTTGGTTGTCCATCAAAGCCGGCACCGTTTTCCGACTAAAATGTCTCGTAGAGATCAACCTGTGACACATTTCACGGCTCACACACTCGTGTCTGGTGGGCGAACCAAATAAAAAAATCATGGTTGAAGAGAAGATCAACTCATTTGTATGATGCCGCGCCAGTGTGAAGCCGTTTGCTCTCTCTCACTTCTGAACAGAGCCGCGCCCGAGTCTCGGAAGATGTAGCGGCTCCTGACAGCGCGTTTCGACTCCGATTTAGCTCATTGGTGTTTTGCTTGGTGAATGCAATCGATTTCTTGCTTTTCTTCGTGTCACACTTCTTTTCAAACATGATTGACTGTCATAGCTCTTCACGCGGCTTTCGGATGTCTAAAAAAAGGTTTTTTTTTGTCCCCCCCCCCGAAAGTCGGGCCTTTACTGGACATGCACCGAAATCCCTTTGTATGCGGTAGCGCAGGATAGTCCCGGATTTATTTATGTTGCAGTGGACTCAAATCGAGAAGCAAGAATTGATTAAAACGGTAAAACCGCCACGGCGTTTTGGGCGCTGCCGCCGCAATACTATGCTAGCGGAAAACTAGACAATGTTAAGCTGAGACGCTGCGACCCTTTCCTAGAACTCAAATCTCTTATATAAGAAAACCTTCAATGGTGTGTACTCATGGGCCAGTAGCAATCCCCTCTGAAGGTGGCAGCTACCGGCTGTAACTGCGTGGTGACTGGGTCAATCACGTCTCGGCTATCAATATGGACTTTGATGATTTTCGCGAAAAATTTTGAAATCCCATCATCCAAGGTTGAAAACTTATTAAACCTGAAAGATAGACACATTTGCACGCTCACGAAACCCGTATCCACTACTGCTAGTTCGAGCAAAGTTACAATGAATACGAAGAACTGTGGAGGGAGTGTATTTAGGAAAAACAGAAAGAGATACTCACACATGAACATGTGGCCTAGTGGTCCAAGACGCTGTGTTGGGCATCCGTCTCGTAGGATGGTGAGGTGCTGGTTCAAATACGTCGGCGATTGAGAGTTTTGCATTCAACGCTACTCTTCGAGAATGATTCTCGTTCTAAGGTGGCAACCATAGGAGGCATCTAGATGTCACCAACCTCAGGTTGGCTGCATCTTTAAAATCACCACATTGGGGGATCGCTACTGGCCATGATGTTTTTGTAGGTTATCACTCGTATCTGACGTATAAGAAAGACTCTTTTCTGCAAGACAATTTCGATTAAAGGCCAAACGTTTTTAGGATAGTCATGTTACTACGGTCGTATGGTCCCTAGTAAAATGCTCTCGTCGTTGGAAGCATCAAAAACGAGTCAAACCTACTAAATTTGAGCAATTCTCAGTCTGAAAAATTCGAAAAGCCCGCTCCACAATGAGACTCGTACGGAGTGATCGTTCGAATACCGTCACTATAGCTGACTCTTTATGATGAGCGTTCTACTACATACAGGCTGTAGGGGTCTATCGGCTGCGCTATCTCTATCGTTTGGTCGTTAATATTCGCTGTTTCAACCAAGCGAGCATGCTGTTCTGTAAATCGTCCACTTTCACCCCATAACAAAACCAACCGTTATCCCTATAATTGCAAACAATTTTCGTTGTTTTCTTAACTTGCTATACTACGAGCTCCAAACCTTTGACGTATGTCATAAAATCTACACCATCTTTGAGAGTGTCCACAGCTTTTAAAATCTGATTCCGTCAATGGTCGAGCACACTGCAAGCTCTATTGGGGTCTCATTCGGAGAATTAGGTTATTGCTTCATATTCTTTCTTTCTCATCAGTCATTTAAGTAGTGGCTAGTCACTCTCCTTGATTCCAGATTCGAACAAGTCATCGCTCGGAGAGGACCCAAAGAACAGCGCGATTTACGCTGTCTCTCCGCCCTGAGAGAAAACAGGCGATCTGTTCGAGCAATCGCGGTTGCTGTCCGGGCGACCGCGGTTCTACGTTGCAGTGCGGGCCATTTTCAATTTCTTTCAACCGCTGATTTTCTTAATTCCGGTCTTTTCTCAAAAGCGCGGAGCCTCGAAGGCACAGTGCTTGTCACATCCTGTGGGCAGGGAGGTTAGTCCTACCACAGGCCGAAGCATGGATACCACCCCCGGCATGGTCAGCAACAAGGAAGCCTTCCTCATCACGGAGCACAGGGATTCCCTCGGTGGCCGAAAATTGTCCTCCAGAGAGTGATCGGAGGTCACCTCTCGGAAGTAGCCTCGAATGTTAAACTGCCCGCCTTTTGCACCCCCCGCCTTTTACACCCGTTGATCACGCGACCCCCTCTTGATCTTTCAAGGAGCAACAAATCCTGCGTCTCTCAATCACGACAAGCATGGAAGGCTCAGATCACACAGACCTTAAAAACTTCCGTCCAGTCTATTACAAATGGTCTTTTATCTGTAGCAGCGACGCTCCATTTTTATGATATTGAACCTCATCAACATGTACAAGCATCAACGTTTGATGACAATAGATAAGGAATTCAGGAGACCCGTATCCTTTAAGCCGGCTGTGGTAGCTCTTGTGGTGTCACCCGAATACAGAGCTGTCACCTGTTGCTCTGAAAATTTCAATTAATTTTCGTAGTACACGTGTACCTTTCCTGCGTTGTTTATACATTTGTCGTCTACCGAACGTCTGGTAGAACACAATACAAAAGTAGGGCGCCAGGCTACAATGTCACGGCTTCGCAAGTGACTGTTTTCACCACTCACCCTTATCTATGTTGCTTGAATGCATTTCTATTGTTCAGCCCTAATCCTTGTACCGAAAATTTTCCAAGCATTTCGGTATAGACACTGCGGTTATAAAATAGCGGACCACAGTGTCCGGCAAACCCTCTCTCTCCCCCTCATTCCAAAACTTATGTGAGCTATGACGCAGCGCCTGGGTAGGTCCATGGTTTTGCTCTGTATCTTGATTTGAATAATGTTTTCAGGTCAAATGAATCGTCATGCGTTGTGCCTGGTGATGATGTTGTGCTCCGATGCTGCAGTGGGGTGGCACTACGTAATCAAGTACGGAGAAGTAACACTTTGTACCAGAACGGGTCATCCCGATGTTGGTACCAGGCCTCAAAGTATTTACAAAATGCTCAATGATCTACATAATACGCTCTGCATGAGAGGTTGCATGGATGAGGTAAGTGTTAACATGGAAAAATATATAGACTGCTTACTGCCCCAGAGTGTGAATAAGTTATACCTCGTTAAGGGTTGCCAATCGGGCGAATGTGAGCGATTTGCAGGAAAAATTGAAGGCAAATGCTTTTGCAAAGGTTGCGAGAGCGACTCATCAGATTCCGACATGTAGATAATCAGAATGAATTTTTGCAATCCAGTGTACTCATGCTGCAAACATGGTGTGTGCAATAGTATTATTTAATCACTTTTCCATTGACGGACGCGCACCTGTTGAGATCCTCGTGATTTTACGGTAACTATTTTGCAATGACGTTGTAAAACCTAATGAAATGAGAAAAATTCATAAAAAGAGACAATGAGAACAAACAATGTGTATGAACGTACAAAGATGAAAAGTAGAGGGAGTTAAAACCCTAGAGTCCTCTGAGTAAGCTAATGTTATGGTCATAAATTATTATGAGTACTATACAAGGATGATTCATCGTGACCATGTCATTGAAAGTCGCAATATTACCCTGCAACTGTTGAGATAATACACAGAGAGCCCACGTCAAGCCCATTTTATTTATCGGCTAACAACTCACAATAAAAACTGGCCCCTTCCCGCCGGGCAAGTCGGGCTAGTCGGGGTCCCAATTTCGTGGGTGTGGCACGGCGCCCCACTTCCCGCGCAGAGAGTTTTTCCCGTCTTCCCGCGGAGTGTCGGCGGGCAGTCGGCTATTCCTGGGAGTTATCGAACACTCACTCATCGATTTCCTTTTTGATGTCATCATTGCACCACCCACTACAGACGAGCCAGTGAACAACTGCTAATCAGAAAACGCTGTGTTGAGGCTCTTTCCAAAACCCTCGCTGTGTGCGACGCTGGTTTTGGGCAGGTGAGCCACTTTGATCACATTTGCAAGTGAAAAGTGTGCAAGAGCCAGTGAGTGTAGCGAGCATCCCCGTGTAAGCCACTCCTTACTCGTCAAGAGCAGTTGAAAATAAAAAGCCCAGAGGCGGATTTTTGAAATTTAGTTTCAACATACCTTTCATTAAAAGGTGGTTTTTAAATGTTCTGCAGCCCGCTTCTGAAATGTCTTCTGTCGGTCATCAGATTAGCCGTTAGGCGGTAGCAGAAGGGCCCCAGAATGCTTGTTCACCGTGCTCGGGCAGTCGAGGAAACGGCGCTCCCGACTGCCCGCCACCGATCTATTAGCCATCCGCGAGAGGGGTTACGGGACGTCGGCCAGTGGTACCGCGGAAAGTGTGCTGTCTGTATCTGAGAAGGCAATGTCTACGTCAGTCTGGCCGTGCAATGTCAAATTTCAAGTCAAATATGTATGTGACAAGTAGAGTTATTGCGTCAACTCCATGAAATTTGTATTCAAACAAGTTGTTGTGCTAATTCGTTATCAGCGCGGAGACCACGTTGATCTATAGTCTATTAACCTTTTGTCACATCCAGATTCTGAGGTCGACTTCGCCAACAACCGCCGAGGGAAGTCGAAGGGAAGAGGTAGAGATGATACCGCGCGCAAGAGAAAAACAGATCAACCTACTATCGGCATATATCGTGAAGAGACTTCGCGTTCACTGTTGAAGGTTGGCGCAAACTCGGTGCTCCTATGTTATAGCATATGGCACCGAGTTTGCGCCAACCTTCAACACTGAACGCGAAGTCTCTTCACGTTTCATGCCGATGCTATCTTACACTCTGTAAGATGGAAATGCCAACTGTGTTTCGTATCGATATCCCTGCGAAAAGATTAAAATGAGATCGCGAAGTGCCCATTTTTCACCGAAATTATGCGAAAAATTCCGGCGGTTGCGAGGGAAGCCAAGGGAAGCGATGGGTGGCCGTAGAGCACGCGTTTCTTACTGAATTTTCACTTCATCTTCCATTTGACTTCCCGGCGGGTTTATGGCGAATACGACCCCTGCACATATAATGAGTTATATGAGTGCTGCGCTCGATAGCATGTGACTCTGATAGCTAAAGTTCAAGTTGCACAGGTGGGAGAAAATTCGGTCCATTCTACTGTCTGCAAAACAGATTGGTAGGAATCGATGGCACCGACGTACTGGGTAGATGCGTTTGTGGATATCTCATCTCAGTGTTATGAATTTCAATCATTTATTAACTGACTAGCCCAGATTTTTCAGTTGTAATGGATCGCATTGCGTTGTGCCTGCTGGTGCTGTCAGGTTTCGAAGTCATTGTGAGCTTGCACACTATCACCAAGTACAAAGAAATAACACTCTGTACAAGGACAGGCCACCCTGATGTCACCTACAGATTTCTTACTCCTATCAGGATGCTGGACGATTGGCATAATGCACTCTGCAATAATGCCTGCATCGCTGAGGTAAGGGTTCACACAGGAATTGCTTCTTTTGCCAGAATGTTCCATATTTCATTCAGGGATGCGATTGGGGCGAATGCGTGAAAGTTACAGGGAGAGTGGAAGGTGTCTGCTCGTGTATGGCGTGCGCGTAAAGGTCGTCAGCACTCGACAAATAATCTTACAGACTGAATCTTAGTATCACTGTGCTCGTGCTTATGATAAGGTTCATATGAGGGACAGCTGTGAGTTGTGTCGAATATAAAACTTTTCACTTCAGCTTCCTACAAGTACATTGTTACTAACTTGCCATTGCCTCCATTTACCGCTTTTGATAATTTCAACTTTCTTTTTACGGATTTCAATTGGAAGAAGATTCCGAATTTTTGGAAAAAGAATGAAGCTACTCGCTCACGAAGTTATACAAAATGCTTAACATATCGTGCGTAACTGCTGATTCTAAAATACCCTTCGAACGTTCAGCAGCATTCCATTCTATGTAAATAACAATTCCTCGATTCAAGTTGTCACTGTCACCGAGATTCTTTTTTTCAGGTCTAGCTGGAATGGCGGAAAACATTAGTTTTGCTCAAACTTTCCCAATTAATCATTCGGAGACCCTTCTTTTGAAAGATATTGAAATCTTCTTGGGCATGCTTTAAGGCATCGTTCACGATGGATTTCGTTTTTGAATTTTTCCACTTATAATGTGAGCCCCAGTACTCTATATAACAGCTATGCTAAAAAACCCGCGAAAAAATCACTGTAACTCCTTTTTCAGACCGGAAATATCTCAGTCGACTTTCGAGAAAGGAAGAGTCGATCGTTAGAGATCTGTTTTGACCAAATATCTCACGATCAAATGAAGTTTATCTTCCTTTCGAGTGATTTGTTGAGAAGGAAAGGTTAATCGATGTGTGTAGAGAAGGCATTGTTTTTTTTAACCGTACAGTATAATCCATCAATTTCCCCTCAGCTGTACTGTATCAATTGTTGATAATTTACTTATATGATGTCTGACAGCAAATTGTGCCAGATGACTGACGGAGGGCCGGCCTCTTTTGACGGAATTCGAGCCACTCGACCCCATTTATCTTAACAGTGAGGCGTTTTATCCGAACAAACCCACCCTAAGTTCTAAGGTGGACCCATTAAATATTTTGAACCGAAAAAAAACGGTGAGTGGTTATAAGCGCGTATGATGCGTTTAACTAGCAGAAAACAGCAGGCTCTGGTAACTCAAAGAAAGGACTTTGTAAGCTTGCAATCTAGGGAAGTCTATACACCATTCTGATACTCGGGTCCAGCCCTAGATCCCCAACTGTCTTATGTTGTATTTGCGACAATATTGCGATGCCTGATTGGTGCTTTAAGCGTCAAAACGCAGGTATAGTAGACTGAGGCCGGAAGTCCTGAAGATTGGCCATCAGTTTTTGATGTAGCGCACAGGATTAACTATTCAAAACTATCAAGAAGCAGTGTTTATAATGAATTTGATTCCCGATTCCTCCGGACAAGATGAAAGCTCTAGTACCCTGCACACCAGCTGCGGTAAAAGAGCCGTGGAAAAGTCATGAAGTTTTCGGACCTCAATAGAACCACTTTTCCACAAGTGACAGCCGCGCGTGGAAAGCCTGGCTCAGCAGCAATCCCTTAATGTAGTTTCATTGAAAAGGCAGCCAGCCTGAGGTCGATGACACCTAGGTGGAAACAACCTTTAAAGTTTTGACATGATGTATTCTCGAAGATTGACGTTGAATGTTTTACAACCTCTTCGCGAAGTCTCCGAACCAACCCGCATGCATGTCTTACACAGAAGATGCCCAACACCACGCCTTAGACCTTGCGCATCTATAGAAGTGGACGAATATCTATTGACATCGGCTCTTTTTCAAATACCTTTGCACCCCTTGAATTTATCAATTTCACCTTTCAAAGACACGGTTTGCGACAAAACCGAATCCTGAGCTCTCTCCATGAGAATGTAGGTCTAGTCATCACAAAAGTAAAAATAAGCGAAAAACTTTGGGAATTTACTGGGGAAACGCTCAAAAATAAGGTATACCGGCTAATTACTAGTGTGCGCCGGCCCTTCTTAATTTACGATATTTTCCTTGATGCCTGTTTATCAGCCTTTCATTTTGCTGTTAAAGTAGTTAGTGCTCACAATTAACTTCAGAAGCAAAATTAAAGTTGACAAGGCAAGCATTCATGAAATCTCGATAATTGGAAGCGAGCAGACACCAAATAATACCTTGTTCCGGGGCATTTTTTTCTGCAATTTTTCACTCGTTTTAACATTCGTGATGGCCAGATCTACCTCCTCAGAAGGATAGGACAACAACTGGTTCCATTTTACCCTGCCTTTAATATGATATCTTGATTTGATTCATTACATGGTAGAACTGTGTGAAAGACACTGCGAAACGAAACACCTAAACGGCAATTCAAAGAGATTTTCGGTCAGAATGCTGAGATAATAAAGCATGTTTCAGAATTATCGCGCAAATTTACATAGATAATTTTTCAACACCCGCGATCTGCGACTTTTCGTCTCTTCTTCAACCCGCCCGAATCCTCCATCGTTATAGATATTCTCTTAGTGAATTTTGTGTTTCTCAGGATTTGTTGTTCACATGGAAATAAAAACTACATAGTTGGCGAAAATCTATCGTCTTAGGAGTCTATTAGGGACCGTTTTTGAAAGGCAGTCCGTGATCCCAATACAATTCATTTTGCAAAAAATTCTGAAGGTTGACGTTAGGCATCTGTTGAGGCAGGAAGCTCTAGGAAGACATCGTGCGATAAGAGGAAGACTGAATGCTGGAAGATAGCACCTTACGTGAGTAACCGACAATCAATGCTCAGGACATCAGAGAAAACACTTCCACCTTATACTTCTACTTTCTATTAGTGTAGCCATCAAGGCTGGTTGGTCTACCACCGCTTTGACACCAGCTCTCAAAGACGGGATGTCATGTGATCTGGTTAATTAGGTGAATCGTTTGTGAGTCTGGCTGTTAGTTCACCGAAAAATGGCTAAAGTCCAGAGATCGTACAATATTAGAAACTCGAGCAACACTCAACCGGCACCTCTTGCTCCTCAATGTGGGGTTAACGTGAGTTTGAAGTGTTTGTCTGCTCTAGAGATTCTAAAACAAATCATCAAGCTCAATCGCGATCCAGCAGTTGACCACTGAGCTCAAGCCACTATGTCCACTCCAGATGTTTGCCGATGATATCAAAATTCATGGCGTTTTTGGTCACAATAATTGCGACGCAGTACATGCAGCTCTCAAAGCTTCGTCTCTACTTCAGGACATACCACTAAATCTCGAAAAATTCACTGAAATGCACATAGGTGACTGTGACCGCGCTGGATTGAAACCGTTTGGGGGGGGGCACTCGAGAAAATGAAATGATTCATCCATGAAAATGAAAATTTGAGCTGACATCATATGCCTGATAGCGTTATCAGTCAATGTTTTCGTGGAGACTCCATGGAAATACTTCGACTTCTGAAGGCTGAATCATTCATTCTCCAACTGAAGCCTGAGTGAGTCCCTCTTAGCGGTGTCATACTGATGTTCTTAATTACTATGTAAATGATTTCCAACTGAGCACGTGCGATTCCCTTGGTGTGACCTTGGTGTCATGGTAAAATCCAATCTGAACTTTTCGGACCTGGCAGACAATGCAGTCCGTGAAGCTTATTTCTTACTGTTCATAATTCTTCGCAATGTGCATTGTACAGAGTCGGCGAAACTTTGAACTTGAACTGAACTCAATGGCGATAAAGCAGTTGACAAATGAGCTCAAGCCACTATACCTACTTCAGATGTTTGCCGATGATATCAAAATTCATGGCGCTTTCGGTGACAATAATTGCGACGCGGTACATGCAGCTCTCAAAGCTTCTACTGACAGAATTTCAGCTTAGTCTCTACTTTGGGACATATCGCTAAATCTCAAAAAAAAAATTAACTGAAATGCACTGAGGTGAATGTGATGTACTTAATTACTGTGTAAATGATGTCCAACTGAGCACGTGCGATTCCACTTGTGTGACCTTGGTGTCATGGCCAAATCCAATCTGAACTTTTCGGACCTGGCAGTCCGTGAAGCGTATTTCTTCCTAATCATGATTCTTCGCAATGTGCATTGTACAGATTCGGCGGAGCCGATTCGCCTTCATAAGGCCCACATGTTGCCGCAACTTGAATAATGTTCATATTGTTCACCTATGTGGAATCCCAAGCACAAGAAGTATGTACTCACAAAACGTTTGAGGAAGTCTGTTTCGCTGAGACAGGAAAACCAATACGAGTTTGACAGGACGAGCGAATGCAAGCGTTAGGCTCACCACGGCTGGATGAGCACACGAAAGAGCTAAGCTCACCAAACTCCTGCTCATGCAGCGCTCCTTTAAGACATCGGGCTTTTGGCCACCTCGACTGCGCTGTACCGGGAATGGCCGCCGGAGTCCTACATAGAAACGTTTCAGACGCAGTGGAGAAAAATTAATAGAAGCGATAGAAATGATGAGATGGAGATCGCCCATTGACAACCGGTAGAAAATGAAAGAAGCGCTCGGAGTGCTCACAGCGCGTCAGGATTAGGTAGTGGTATTCGATCGGTGATCAGCGGTCGCCCGCTGGTCACTTGTATTTAGTTGAAACTGGGTTGAAGACAATGGCCACCAACCACCGCTCTCGAAGCCGGTCGGGCCATCTTCTCATTACTGTCGTCTTCGTATCACCTCATTTGTGTTATTGCTTCATAGAAGTTGATGTATACTCACTCACAGCAAAAAGTAGTGCTAAATAGGCGTAACATGTAGAATCACGCGCTGTTCTGAGGCAGCCGTTTCTCACTTGTTTTGGAACTGTTAAGTTTTACGATACCCGTGTATCCTTCTTACATTGCCTCTGCGTGGAATTTCAACTGTACTGATGCTGTAAATTCTGGCAGGAATGCTGCCAGGTTGCAATAAAGTGACTTTGCATATTCACTCTGTCTAATTTCTTCATGTTGTCTCGCACATACTTATCTGTTCGCGTTGCTGAGCCCTATCACTGGTAAAATATATGCGTATTTATTTTTGATTGGGTTGCATTAAATCGGTTTTTGGAATGTTTTTGATCTTCAATACCTATTGGTCGCCCCTTCGAGTTTAAGCGCGACATTGTAATCTTAAATTTGAGCAGTCGTATAGAACACGTGTTGAAGCTGTCCTCGCCCAATCAACTTCCTTCATCCTCTTATGCGCTTGGAACAAAACAGTTTTTTTTTCTAGGGTCTGATCCCACTAAAAAAAGTTTATGCTTGGGCTCGAGTCTATCATTCTGATGCAAATATTCTGAGCAACGAGATTGCTTCATTTTGGTGCCCACCATGTTGTCATACTAGTTGTGGTCAGGAATTTTATCTGCGGAGAAGCTCAGCGACATTAGTGAGCCTTTGGCGCTGGCACCATGTTACTGGGAACTCGTTGAGGAATATCTCGGTAGGATAGTTTTCCTGGCCGTATAGGACGTGTAGGCAACCACGAGCCTTTAGCAGCTCAGGATCCAGTATGAACCCGGAGCTACATCCAGGTGGTCGTCCTAGACAGCTGGGATTAAATCAAAATTCACGTCCAGCAATATGAAAGGAACTAACAGAGAATTTTTCATAAGAAGGCTGGTGAGGTCCACCTTGAAAGTGGACATATAGCATTACCTTGAACCAGTATTACAGAATTACGCATGAAAGAGGTACAATGTGGCGGTCGACGCGAGGAAACCATAGAAACTCTCCCCAATAATCAAAACCTCGATCCACCACACAATACGTTTACTTCGAAGGTGTTGTTCTCTGATGCGTCGCATTCGAGTTCGAGTCGCATGAAACAGCAGTATTGAACTTCAACTCAGCCTCATGTTGTCTGAAGAATGACACTCGCCTCAAATATTTAGGTTGAGCGCTAGTATCTCAAAATTGTGCGCCGGGCCTCTCCGCACGCATGCGGCACTGGATGTCATCGATATCTGCTAAGTTGCATGGTCACCTGGCTTTTCGGATGGTGTAAACTGTTCAAAGGTAGCATACACTCTCTTAAAAGTGAACTAGATAAAAACGCATAATAAACTGTATAGATTTCATCGCAACGCTTGAGCTATTCTATGCCACTTAAAGCCACAAAAACCACCCAGAATCTTGCTTCACGAGCAGCTAGTTAGGCTCCGCGCCGTATTTATCTACCCATCATATTTTCCCTGGTTCAAAATAAGAGTGCTCTGCAGTATTAACAGTCGGCAACGGGGGAGATAGCACAGCACTCTTGTTTTTGGATAAGGGCGAAATTGTACATGGTACGGGGTTGCACGCTATGTAGATTGTTTCTGGCGCTACAATAGTAGTAGGCGATGTAGTATGAGCCGTCGCGTTTGAGTGAGAGCAATCACTTTTACGAGAGCGTATACTGCCCTCTTAGCTCATCTGACCTTATTCCAAACTGCACGTTAGATTTTATTCTGTAACAGAATGTTTCTGAGGTGGTCTCTTATGCCATATCCCATTCAAACTTGTTTGTCTTTTTTTTTGAGCCATGGCCTACAACGATTCTAGATCAACCGATAGATTTAGTAAAAGATAGTCTGGCTTGACAGACTTTGGTTTTGAAAAAACGATTTTCCAGTTCTAATGAATCGCCTTGGGCTGTGTCTGATGGTATTGCTGTGTGTCGACGTTGACGGCTCGCTCTATATCACTCACTACAAAGGAACAAAACTCTGTACCGTAACAGGCCACCCTGACGTCGCCAACAAACCCTTCAGTTCTAGCAGAATGACGAATGCTCTACACGATAAACTTTGCAAAAAAGGTTGCATCGCGGAGGTGAGTATTTATTCACATGGATAACCACAGCATGCATGAGAATGTGCTATACCTCACTCAGGGATGCGAATTTGGCGAATGTGTGAGAGTTGCAGGGCAAGTAGAAGGCAAGTGCTCGTGTAGGGTGTGTGCGGTCAGCTCTTCAGAATAAGTCATTTAGTGATGTCAATAAATCTTTGTGCTTTTGCTTACGATATAGTTCGCGCGAACATATCAAGGCATTCGGATGAAATCGAAACGTTTGAAACTAATTTCAAAACTTCATTTAGAAAGAGTATCCATATTTCAATTCACGACATACTCTACACAGCAATCAATAACACGTCGCCAATCTTCATGTGGAGAGTGGATGACCTCCTTGTTGTATTGAGTTAGTGCGAATCAAGGAATTTGACCATTCAGATGCACACCTCAACAACGGTTTCTAACTGTGTTATATCTAGAGTAAGTAGCATCGAAAGCAAAGTATGGTACATGGAAGGCGAGGGTCAGGACTGTATTACGGATGTGGCACAGCAGTTCTGCCCACGTCCGTCCTTGATCATTTGATGTAGACCCTCGCAATCGCTTTACTGTCTGAAGGTTCTTAACGATGGTCCAAGTGCAACACCTGATAGCCAAAACGAGTACCCGTGTGTAATGATCAGTGGCCGTATTCATGAAGGTACGGGAAGCTCCCGGGACGGTTTCTAGAACCAGCCATTGAATGCGGCGGGTGAACATTGGACTCTTCCGGGAGGCTCACGTAATTTCATGGATACGGCCACTGGAAACGTTTCGGCGGCCGCCTTTTTTGAATCGACGTTTGATACATAGAGTTGCGCCTTTCAGAGTTTAATCGTCATTCTTGAGTAAATGAAACCAGCGAGATCATAGAATTTGAGAAAGGACAAATCAGGAATGAGCTGAGTTTCGATTTCCAATCAAAAAAAAAACTGAAAATGCCAAAAATTGGGAACATCCACGATCTTAGACCTTTCCAAATTTCTAGGGAGCTATTTCGAAGTCTAAATTCAAATCCGAGGTCCGTCTTTACTTTTCGCAGTACCGAGATTTATTGTGTATGCATGACAATTAATCAATAAAGAAGGATAAGCCCAAGTTTTTTGGTAGACACAGTCACCAGGGGACGAATTTCGCCGAAAAAAAATTTCCGTCTTCTGAATTCCGATTTCCGATGGTTTTTGGCTTCCTATATTCGAAGTTGAGAAGGCCGTTCCGATTTCCGATTTCTGAAATTTTAGACAATTTCCGCTCATCCCTTCTCTGCATCCCTCAGCTAGTTGACACAAGAACTGCTGTGCCAGCGCGTAACTAAGTGCCTCACACGGAAACCGAAGATGCCCAGGGTTTCGGAGGCATCTAATCCAATTTCGACAGGAGAATTTACGTAAATTACGAAACGTTTAGCATCATTTGGTGAAATTTTAGCTGCAGCGCCCGAAAATTCTACGTGAATTCTCGCTACAGCACCCGCATGTTCTGAGCAAATTCTCGTTACAGCACTCGGTTGAATCGATCCACCCAGTCCAGATCCGTACTAGAAAGGCGAGCTCAGCTGCGATCGACCGCATCGCCGTTTCTTCACACTGCCTGCAGCATCCCAGCAGTCAAGACTAACCTTAGCAAAGTCTTCCAAAGAGCGACCCGGGGTCACCCTCCACGACCAGCCACAGTGTCATGTAATCACTCCAACAGTTGACTGGGCCAACACTGTTCGAACGACGTCCCTGCGTTTCGCGTAGTCAGCGGGGGTTTGAGATTGCATTTCAACACAGGCTGTCGCTAAATCCGTAGATTCTCGCTACAAAATTATGGCGAGAATGTACGCGTATAGCGACAGAGAGATTAACATATTAAATTTATCCTTCATCATTACGTAGAATACGCGTAGAATTTGCACACCTGTCCTTTCGGCAAAAGAATCTGCTGGTTTTAGCTAGCGTAGCTAAAGCCCGTGAATTTTCGCTACATGGGTATTACAATGTTGCTGAGTTGAATAAGAGGCATAGAGGTCTTTCAGACTTTAAACCTGCATCGCATCGCCTTCCGGGAGAAAGTGACACCATTACACCATCGACACTCGCTCTGGATTCCTTAGCTAGTTGGAAGAAGAACGCTGCACAGATTACTAAGTGATAAACGGAAGCATTCCAACTCTGTTGAAACTCCTACAGCAGAAGTGCTCGCAAGATGTACTTGCCCATTATTGACGAAATACCAGTGAGTTGCCACAAGCGGCAGTCCTCGGAGTAGCCGCTTAGACATTCCACGGTTCCGATGCCGATTCTGATTCCGTTTCCGAATAAAAGCACCTATCCCGCCGCGATAACCGTGTTTGGGAGCGGGATCACCCATCGCGTGCGAGTCTCAAATGATGTCATCAGGACCCGACATCACACTCTCTATTTGTCAATTAGCATCACCCATTGAGCGCGACGCGTTGATGACGTCATCTGACCCACAAATCACCCCCTAATGGTAAACGGCATCACGCACTCATACCGACGTCATTTGGTCCCGAAATCAACCCCATTTTGTCTTATTTACCACTATTATACAATGCAGAAGCCTTGAAGAGTTAGGATGTCGCTTGTACCACAATAATAAGGTACTTATGGAGCATTGCAACGAAACCGCAAAGCTGCCACACCAGCATTACCATTATCCAAGCAAGTAGCCCAACTTTCCAGGCCTCAAAATCGCAAGAAACCGGAAAATCTTTTTCAATACACACTTTATTTACCTTGCTATGAGTACCGAATGGAAAACGTAACAACCTGGAAGGAAATCTATTGCACGTAGCCTCACTGTGAGGAATCGAAATTACTTGTGGTCCAAAACGTAGAGAAACTATAAATGGAATTATGACCCTAGCGTGTGACTTGGATTGGCAATGGAATGAGCACTATAAATCCGACCAGTATAAGATTTCATCCAAGCAAAATCCACACGAGCACCTCGGATACGTGGACCGGTATCGGACACCCTGCGTCAGAACAATGCAAGAGAAAGCATAAACGTGAAAACAAACAAAAACAAAGAGGCTATAGTACCTCAGTAAAGCAAAAACAAGAAAAAACTACATCGAACGATGACTTCTTAAAGGCACTGGTCACGATGAAAAACATTATCGTAGAAAGTACAAAATCAGCTTAGATCGAAATCAGCTGAAAAACTATGAAGGTAGCGCGGTGAAAAACGGGCTAGAATTAGCGTGTCTAGGGCCCAGAGGAGCCAGTTCGTGCACACGTGCACAGCGTCTACCAAAAAGGTCGCAGCCTCATGCCGAGCAGTCAAAAATCATAGACATTCAGAGGAAGAAGTACATGCAATTCTACGTAATAAAAACAGTTGAGCAATGAAAGAAAGCACTCCAGTCAATGATTTTGACTAGATGTGTACATAAATCCGAAGGTTCATTGATTGAAATTAAATCTCAAACCAGCTGATGTTCTTGATATAAGAGGTCATTGATGCCGATAATGTGGAGTGGGCTGACCCACCATCAAAAGACAAGTTCAGGCTTCAAATTTGGCCCAAAACAGTGGTTTTTTGGCGATTTTTTCTTATAGAGCCTACTACTCGGGACCCAGAAAAGGGTTGAGAGAGAAAAGGATGACAAGCATATTTGATCGCGACCACTGCCTTTAATGAATACTACAATACAGAAGCAACCTCTGAATCCAGTCGCCTGGAAACAATATCCGCCTTCTACACGTCATCAGTGCAATAGTGAAAAGAGTAGTGACTTTGAGAGTAATCGACTTCCTGAGAGTACTGGACGTCATCAGCCAGGACAAACGACTGCGTAGGGCTTGTGTCGGCACGGCGAGTCGTAAGTGTAGAGTTGGAAGTTGGAGTACGTTGCAGTGGGCGTCTTTCGGATGACGCGGGCGTAGCAAGTCGTGAGTACGTCTGTAGCTTGAGGACATTTTGTGGATTTGAGGTTATCATGAATAAAAACCAATAGTCGAAGAAGCTCTGCACAGCAGTGGCCAGACATTCTTAAACTTTCCTAGCATACATCTTTCTCAAAGAGGGTGACGAGGGATCGAGAATACAATAGGGACGTACAACACCTTAAGGTATTTTGAACTTACAAAGAAATAGATCATCTATGGTATACTCGAAACCACCATCCACTTCACCCCAGAGTGGTGTCGAAATATCACCTTGTTGTGGGCAACTCGAGGGGTCGCGGCTATGCCTTCGCGATTTTTTCTTGTAGAACCTATTACTCGGGACCCAGAAAAGGGTTTAGAGAGAAAAAGATGACAAACATATTTGATCGCGACCACTGCCTTTAATGAATACTACAATACAGAAGCAACCTCTGAATCCAGTCGCCTGGAAACAATATCCAAATATGCAAATCAACCAAGCGCTCAATTTCAAAGAAAACTTTTCAATGCAAACGCGACCACGTCCATTGCCAGTAGTAAGGCGATCACACTCGTACACGACAATGCCCCTCGATCTAAGGCACAGTCATAGTAGGTCGATAGCCCGTAATCCCAACCGGCAGATATACTAGTTAAACACAGGAGCCGATTAGTCACAAATTGTGTGGAGATGAGTGGAAAAGTCGGAAATTTATCTGCGACAATTGGAGAGAGTCGAAAACTTACAATTTATGAGAAAGGATTGCAGCAAATAAAACGGCGAAATCCAAAAATCACCAAACTGCCGCGCGACCGCAGCGCATAATGCGCTTTTTGCGCTTGTCACCCCCCCCCCCAGTGAATTCGCAGGCAAAAATCACGTGAGTGCAAATCATCACACAGCTGCGCGACCACAGCACGTCCTGCGGTTTCTGCGTTTGTCACCCCCAAGCGGATTCGCAATCAATGCGACCTGACGCCATCATGAACGAAGGATTTTGTGCGGAAGAGGAGCCTCTTCACCCCTACGCGAATTACCCACTCATCCCTCAGAAACTTGTATGCCATCAATACAAAATTTTTGCCTGAGCGGAATCGAAAAATGACGAAATGGCAGTTCTCTTGCCGAAATCTCTATTCAGATGTGTAGGTCTTAGGACCTCGGTCAGTTACGGTCGATGTCGATCGATTGATTTGACGGGCATATTGTTCGTCGACTCCCCATTGTATCCATTCTCATTTCCCCTTCTCTTCTTGATCTGTCGTTACTGTGGTCTGCTTTTTTTTTCTTTGAAAATGTAGAGGGTAGTTGTAGTAAGTAAGTAGGTAGAATGTTTGAATAACGTAAAAGTAACACTACCATTAGCAAATGCCTATGCCATCAGCCCAAGGAACTTAGTGCTTGAGCACACACTAATTGTCGAAGCAATTTTTTCTACTTAAAATGCTGGAACATATGCAAGAGGAAGCGGAGGAAGAACGCACGCAACTGGTAATCTATAAGCATAACAAGCTGATGTGAAATCACCTACCGTTTTTCGACGACAGTGAAACTCTCACTGCTATAGGAATAACCTAATATCAGAAATCATACAATCGACCCCTATCCCAAAATGGAAAGCATTATCAGTCTAGTTCGTCAGTGACTCTTCATGCTAATGTCAAAGAGAATATGCATGGATGATAGAAAACCCATTTTCAATTTTTAACCGTAAGCATTCAATTTTTCCGAGCCTTTGCAGATAGTCCTCATCTCATGCGACTGAATCATTGAAGAAGGCTGCCTGAATTGTTTGAGTTGTACATAGTGTTATTCCAACGCTACTCTCGAATATGAAGCTGACGCTTGTGTCTAAATCGTGGAGCACCCATTACTACAGTGATTCTCGCATAGGCGTGACATCGGCTACTGGTCATCAATAACAGGTGCTCCTTCACAAGCACCAAACAGATCGAAACGAAATACTACTCTGTCAACAATCAGAGATTCTACGAGAAATCAACGCTCAGAAAATCTACGATCCATCTATCGGAATCAAAGTCTTCGTGGTTATTTTTCGTCGCTGTGAAATTCGCTGTGAGACTCAGTGATAGCCGATTATTCCAAGTGCTTTTGGCAAGCTTGACTGTGAAGACATCATCTTCTGGCCGTAACACATGGAAGATGTGGTGCATTTTAACAAAATATCTATGTAACGCCTAGCATACTTTGACTCAATTCCTTCCCGCGGTACCAGTGAAAAGCTGCTATTTAGGCGAATATTAATTTTGGAATCATAACTACCCACAAGTAAGTGTTGTTCATAAATATTTGACGACGTTTTCAAAGTGGACCGAATGAAGGGTTATTATGTCTGTCCAGACGGGATGTCTCTAACTCTACCCAAACTTGCATTGTTTTCCTTGAACTCCAAGAGCCAGCGAAACTGAAACACATTTGTTGAAAAGCGAAACACCGATTTGATGGTCGTTCGACTTAGCAAGTTATTCTCTGCATTATAGACCCTACATGCATTTTAAGTTTTGATTATACTAAGTGGAATCCGAATTCGTGTACAGGTTGACTGGTTCAGAAACGTTATTCTGTGAAAAAGTGTCTTTCCTTTTTCTTCGAGTCTCTGCCTATAGTGTGTAAAATTTCAAATGTTGTTTCACCAGTTGGCCTTGTAGCATTGGAGCCTAGTGATGAATATTTGAATGAATTCAGTGCTGTCTCCTGAAATTGTCAATAAAGCGTCGCGAAATTGTTCTAAACTATCAAAGCCATTCGCAGTATTGACGTTGTATGTCAAATCTGAACCACGGCATGTAACTGCAGCCCTGAGCTGATTCAGGATTCCAATCGAAATACGATGCGTATGGCATGTTAGACACAGACGCTTCCTTTTCGGTACTGCCTTTTTTCGTCTGTGCACTCATTATGTGTTTTGCACGGATCTATCAACATCTGTTAAAATAGACTCTCGACATTGGCTGACAGGAAAACACCCAACTCCCTGAACAGATAAATGAAGTTGTCGATAAACTGTCGTTAATTTGTCCTAAACTCTCAACGACACTCGCAGTGTCGACGTTTCATCGTCAATCACTGGAGGGCGAAGTCGCGACGAAAAAATTGTGCGCACTAAAAGCAAGTGAGGATGGCTATTGGGCGCTATATTCATACTACTTAACGCCAGCTCGTCATGCGCCGATGCGCGGGCTTGGCGTTGGAGTACGAATCGCCTGACGCCTCGCCCGCGCTGCGCGTGTGTGACGCCCGCTCCGCAATGACGGCGACGGCCGTAGCAACTTTTCCGTCATTTTCATTTTTATTTCGTCGTCAATTTCATTCCGTTCCATAATGATTAATTCCAGTACTATCTTCTGCTACCATGATAGTGAACGCGTTTGCAGATTTTTCTCTGTCGGTAAAGTTCAGGTCGCTTTAATCCGGTCCGCCATAGCGTTGCCGGCGGAGTATTCGCAGTCTCCGCAGGCGCGACACGCGCGTGACGCTCGTAGAAAGTATTCATACTCCAACGCCTCGTTCGCGCGTGACGCGCGTGCCGCGCTGGCGACGAGAATTATGATTAGCGCCTTAATTGAATGATTTCGCCCCCTATTCCTGAGCTTGGCTTCCTTCTTGGTGGACACTGACGATATGTCAAATCCGATTTGGTGAGTTTACAAAGCGTAGGTCGTATGTACAAGAAGGAACTATATTGTCAGCATTTCGTTGGCACCCTTACTAAAACTGAGCAGAACCCCGTTCCGAGCTGCTGGTTCCGAAAAGTTGTTGGAGTTTTTGAAGCTTAGCGAAAAGGGAAGGGTTTCCAATCAGATATTTCTGGAAGTGTTTTGAAATTTTTATCGAATCTCGCTCGAAGCTCTTACGTGAGGATAACTTAGGGTGCTGTAAACGGATCTGGGGTCCATTTGACAAAAATCTGAGGTTTAGTGTAGGTATGGTAGCTAGTTTGTCATTTAGGAGCAAAACCTACCTCAATGTCTCTAGAATTGGTAAATGGACAATAAATTCGCATTCACCACTCTTAGAGGTTTTGAGTCAAATCTGAGACAGACCAAACTACCGTATATCCACCGTGATCTACCATAATCTGTCAAAAATTCACAGAATTTTGTTGAGCACTCCGAATAACCGCTAGTGATATATTTTGAGCCATCACTGTCGTAGCGTTCCGGAAATCTCGAAACTCGCGTTTCGTCCTCGAAATTGTCCCCCGCTGGGATGATGAACGAATGAAGTCAGAAACTTCTTGAAATCGGTGAACAAACCTCAGATTCGTGATCAGCGCCCCTGAAGATCTTCCTGGGACAATTGTATACTTAATGTAGAACATTTTCTTTGAGCGCTTTTAGAACCCGCAATTGATACGAGTAAACACTCAACCGAAAATCCCTTCAAACGCTGGAAAACGTTATAAGTCTGCACAATGTTAGGATAAAGGACTCTTACCCAAACTTAGCTCAAGGAGGCTGTTTTTGGCGCTGAAGACGACTATGAGGTCCGTTATCGGTTTTCGGACAGATTACTGCTCATTTTGGAAGGTACAAAAAGTACAGGAAAGAGCCTTCATGAGCTTATAACTTCTCAAAGCCGGCCGCTCGAAACGCGATACTGCGCAGCTTAACTATAGATACCCAAGAGATACTACCAATACATTTAATTTCCGCAGATGCGACCTACACTTTGTATACTTGCTTTACTTGTGAGAGCAGGGCGTGCAACTGAGTCCTGATTCAGGATTCCAATCAAAATTTAGTGTGTACCTCATGTCAGACTCAGAAGCTTCTCTTTTCGGTAATGCCCTTTTTTGTCTTTGCACAGAGTATGTTTGCGTTGTGGCTTTTGATGCTTCATACCCTTGTCACTCACTGGTGCATAGAACTGTCAACATCTAATGTAATAGACTCCCGACATTGGCTATCAGGAAAGCATCCAACTCCACCAACAGATAGGAAAAACATGATAGTCAGGGCTGTGCGGAAATCTTTTTCAAGATTTTCGGAAACGGAAACGGAAGAAAAATGGCTGAAAAACGCCGGAAACGGAAATCCGGAAACGGAAACGGAAGAGAGCGAAAAAATTGTAGTATACTTCAATAATAAGTTTCGCCGCTACTCATGGTTTGCAACTGCCCTTCAATATTCTGTGATTTCAATCTACTCGCTCACGTACTCGTGGGGTTGCGCTTTGAAACGGCAAGCGAAATGTGGAGGACAAAGAGATTCGCGCCATATAGAGAGGATCGCGCTGCTGCTGCTTCTCCCTATTGCGCTGCCAGAAATAAGTCTGGTCAGAGCAGCTCTTCCCCTTGTGTGATTTTTTGTTGTTGAGTTCATCTCCTCCATTGATTTTCCTAGTGCGCATGAACAGTGTGTAGTGTGACATTGTTCTACGACGGTGGGGGTCCGTTATAAAAAGTTGCGCTATAAGGCGCCCGCTGAGAGAGCAGTTGGCCATTCGAAGTCGGTCCCAGATGGTGATTTCGAGTCAATTCGTGGACATTGAACTTTAGGTGCTGAGAAGACTCTTCCCCTTTTCTGATCTCAGAAAAAGCCCTTCTCTGGCGGACATTGGCAAGGTTGCCCTCTTTGCTAAATGCCGTGAATGGGATCGTACCTAACTAGTAACTACCGTAGAGGGTATGACAGCCCAAAATCTCTCTGAATTCGCCTAACAGGCTGCTGTTAGCTGATAGTGAGGGTTGCGCTCCAGGGCCGACACCAAATTCCCAGCCTCGTCGACAGCAATAGGTGCTACTAATTGCTGTAGAGGCTGGAAAATGGGGAGAGGAAAATCCAGTACACGCTGGCAACACATGCTGCTGACAACTAGGGTAGTTGAACTAGATGTCTGCCATGGAGCGCTATTCTTATTGTGTTAAAGTGGAACCCCACGAAAGTTTGAGTATGAACTAGAACTTTTTCTCTCCCAAATCACGTTGAAGCGCTTTCTGATTCTGATTCTAGCGCTTTCTGATTCTAGCGCTTCATTGATAAAAAATCAATCCTAGAAAATCATGTGGTCTTCGAATTGAGCTTGCTGATGGAGAGCCCAAAGAGTCAGTAACTTATCTTCTGCATCTCTGCAAGCTGCAGTCTCGGATGCAAGCATACGTGCTGCAGAGAGCAAAAAGATTTCTGACTCTTTCGGAGCTCCCCATCGGAGGACTAGATTGGAACGGAGAGGATACCTTCTGTAGCCGGTAAAGTCAAGCCCACGCTGGGATCGCCCTATGTGTGATCGATAGAGGCCGCAAGCTGAAGGCGCCCGCTTGCGGTCACATATACAGCTTAAACTCTACCTACTACTGTTTTTTTCCGTTTCCGGGCCAAAAAAACCGGAAACGGAACGGAACAGCCCAAAAAGTACCGGAAATACGGAAACGGAATCGGAAACGGAACACTTCCGCACGGCCCTGATGATAGTACAATACTCCTTTGCAAATGCAAATCAATCGCGTGGCTGAATGTTGAAGTCACTCAGAGCAGGTGCCTCATAACTAATCTACAGTGCGACTCCTAACCACAGATTCACCCATGAGAACAGCGTCTCTGGGAAACCCGGGGAATATGGTTGAGTCATGGTTATAATTTTTGCATTTTCTCGTCCTAAACACTGGCGAAGGACATTTGAAGTTTGTCACCTTATTTTGTGTCTTCTCACGCCTTCTCAATCGAAAAACTATATAGGAAGAGGGGTCTGCAAAGTTCCAATAGCGATGTTTCTCGCCTCGACGAATGGCGCTGGGCGATGCAATATCGATTACATTCGTAGACACAGCGTCAGGAGCGACGAAGGGGCACCGCAGTATTTCGACTCCACGATGGCCGTGCGTCACTGCCAGCGAGCGGCAACCCATGCCGCGAAGTTAATGTTTGCAAGCATTTTAGTCTCTGCGACAAGGCTGACGCTCGTCGATCCTCGCCGGTCGCTGCAACTGTTCAAACCCCTTAGGATTACCTGTGAGAACGCGCTTTATCCTTACCTAAGCCTTAAATGTCTAATTCTCGACGCCGCCGGTCAGTTTGGTTCGTTCTACCATTCTGCATATCGGCTTCTGCTGCTTTCGGGGTCACTATTGTTGCCGTCCGGGCTCGTCCAGTATGCCCGAACAGCAACAGCAGTGGCCTGGAGAATGGGAGAAGGAGCAGAACTGTCAGGAGACTCCAAATTCTGTTGGTTGCGGCTCGGCAATCGACTTAAAAGGTCTTGTAGACAAGGAGGTGCATGGTAGTCGCAAAAAAAGATGTAAGAGGAAGCACGTGAACAAATCTCATTTCGTTCATCCTATTTAACTTGACTTCGCTCAAATGAAACCTTCAGTTGTTGAACAGAATTTCTGTTGAGTCGAACGAAGGAGAGAATGTTGCTTGTTAACTCCTTCCCGTAGTTCGCTTCAGGTGTCCACTGTCTTCAGCACAGTGCTCACAGAGAGGGCAAGCCTCCGAGGAATGGAACTGGAAGAACAGATGGAGCTCCTTTTCGTGCATGCCTGATGTAGTTGAGGAGAGGGGAAACTTCTGCCGTTACGCATTAAGTCTCGTTTGGGGCAAAGTATGTTGAAAATATGATGACGTTCTCGGAGAACGTACGCGAGGTGACTAATGAAATACAGATAAATATGCTTGTTTTTGTACAGGTACATATATATCGGGTAGGAAACCGTACACACGGACAAAATGTTAAAAAACTAGCCTGAGTTTTAGTTCTACTTATGGAACCCCGTAATATGTATCATTGTGCTCCGATTATCCTTCACATCTTTCAGAGGAACTTTTTTCAGCATTTAGAGCAAACCCCAGTTCGGCTCTATTAGGAGCCATGGTCTCAGGGCCCATTGGAGACTTTCGTCCCTGGTTATGGGGATATGTTTGAAATGGAAATTGAAGCACAGCACTACGTATATAGTCTCCATTTTTAGCGCATAATTGCCTCGAGGTGGGTCGAAACTTCAAAGCTGGTACAAGGCAGGATTGGTGCTCACTGGGACAAAAATTCTGAAGGTAGACGTTAGACATCTATTGAGACCGGAAGCTCGAGAAAGACAACGTGAGACAAGAGCAATATTGGATGGCGCCTTAAGGGCAGTGTTCACGATAAAAATCGTTTTCCTGTTTTTCCGTCCCATGCTGATTCCAATGATTTCTCTGGAATCGTACAAGACCCCTGAGAAAGGAGTTCTATCCCTTCAGAAATTGAGCTAGAGAAGCATCGTTGACGAGTTGTCCGCGGCTTGTAACTTCCGTCTTTTGCAGCCGATGTGTGCGAGCTGACCTGACTAAAGAGAGAAGTTGAGAATGAAGGGAAGAACGGGGCTTTCGATCGGAAGCCATTGCTCATCTCACGATCTCGAGTGCGTTCATTTGTTCACATAGAGAGGGCGAACCTGGAGCATCGGGAGGTTCTGGAACGCTTCTTTGCAGCCGCTATTTTGCCACTCCTGGCTCGTTTTCTACCGTTTTTCAACACCGGGAGCCTAGGAACCTTCTCGCCTATCATTTCACTGTTGAAAGTCACAGAGGATGATCTTCGTGAACGCTGCCCTTAACACGTACCTTACGCACATTCCGAGGATTAATTATCAGGACATCAGAGGGAAAGTTCAGGAATTTCATGGGTCACAGTCGATCTCGAGATATTATCTCCCTGTACAATCCATTTGGAGAGCTCTCAGGTATGTCTCAATGCTGCGAAATGTCGACACCGTAGATATAGAGTTCTTGGACGTGGCCCTATCAAATGGCTTTTGATGAGAGTAAGGCATCAGAAGTGAAGACTAGCGTTGGCGACGGAGCAGGTACCGCAGACTCAACAGCATTGGTAAAAAGCCGTTTTCACAGGTTGGTCTAGTGCTCCAAACGAATGAGACGTAAATTCAGCTAAAAAAACAGTTTTTTCACATTGCTGTTGACTCTATTGATGATGCTGCGTCGCCTAAGCTAGTCTTGTCATCTGATGCCTTACTCTCACCAAAGCCATTCGATGGGACAACATTCGAGAACTCCACAGCCACGGCGTCGACATTTCGCAGAATTGAAAGATACCTGAGAGGCCTCTACATGGATTGTACAGGGAGATAAAATCTCGAGATCATTAAATCTGCGATTCATGAAATTCCTAACGTTTTCCTATGATGTCTTTATAATAAGGCTTCGGAATGTCGCGTAAGGTGCGTGTTATGACACCATCCAATAATGCTTTTGTCTCGCGATGTCTTCTTCGATCTTCCGGTCTCAATAGATGTCTAACGTCAACCTTCAGAATTTTTTGAATGGCTTCTATTGCGATCCCGAATTGACTTCCAAGGACGGCTTCTGATAGACCCATTTTAGAACCTTAGATGATAGATCCTCAACCACTATATGACGAATTTACATTTCCAAGTGAACGGCCAATCTTGAAAAGTACAAAACTCACCAGGAGGACATCGAAAGCGACGAAGAAATTTGTCGAGTTGAAGAAAATACAAAACGTCGCAGATTCCGAATATTGAAAAGTTTCTTTCTCTTGTATGAGCATTTGCGCTATAGTCCTGCAGCGTACTCTATTATTTCGGCATTATGATCGAAAGTACCGCGTCAAAAGATGAGATCAATAGCACCACGGGAGCAGAGACATTTCAAATAAAGACGATTTCAGTAGATTTTTGTCCACTACTGTACATGAGGGGGTAGGAAATGAAAGGGAGGACGCAAAAATGGAAACGTAAATGTAAATCTCAATTCTGACTAGAGAGCGTTGGCTTCCAGAGAAAATCTATTTCTGAATGAGAACCGCACGTATGTGCTTAGACCCCATGTTTGTACATAGGTTTCATACTCATTCCTCTCTCAGATTTGCCCTGCACGTCAACCTCTGAACATCTGCCCAAATAGATGGCGGGGCCTAGGTAGTGCTAGGATAAAAGGACGGTACCTCTTACCAGCAACATGGTGGAGCCAGCATTCATCTACACATTGTCTTCTCTGCTTACCATTGCCGCTCTTCCTCCTCAAAATACCCCCAATGATCGGTTTCCTTCTATGTTAGCAGAGGACAGCCTATCCTTGGATTTATTTGCTTGGAGAAGTGTTACCAAAACCACACCAGAGCTTCTTCATTCAATCCTCCTTGCAGACAAACCTTCATTAATTAACGGGGAAGCTCCAGAGTCAGTTGACAAGTATTCGCATCTGCACTCTTAAGAAACTCTTTTTTAGCGAAAATGAACAGTGTTGTGTTGTGCCTTGTGGTCTTCGTGTGTCTGGGTGCAGTTGTGGGCCAGCAGTTCCCTCCTGGCTACAACATGAACTTGGTGTGTTCAACGACAGATACCGATAAAGACGGGAACAGTGTCACCGATCCGAGACCGATGATGACCAAACAGTACAAGAGGGAATGCATGAGTGCCTGCAACGCTGATGTAGGTTTTGGCCATGCGAACATATCGCTCGCACCATTATTTCCACTAAGTGAATGTTTCTTCAGGGTTACGAAATTGGCGAGTGCAAAAAGGTCAATGGAAAGGGCAAATGCGTGTGCAGCCAACGCCAGTGAAATCCTCACAAGGTTCAAGCTGTTGTGGATGCATCTAAACGAATGCATATTATTGCGTGTTGTATGACATTTTCTAGTATAAAGAGAGATATTCTTGAGAGGTCTGTCTTGGAAAACCAACAAAGTGTGTAATGTTGCACTTGCATATAACAGCGAAATTCACTAGCGCCCTTGCGGAGTTCGAGCGACGATCTTTTCTAGCCGTTTATCGCTCAAGCGAATGTTCGTAGATTAATCGCTCAGGCCCTTCATGGAGCATCGTCGTAGGAGGTCACGCGTCAAATACAATTCAAAGAAAAGTACGATAACGATTGGTACCAGTAGGTGGCTGGCCGTCGTGTCCGTCAGAAAAAAAGAGTTATACACTATATTGAGAGGTTCGTGTCGTCTTAGGCCGGGATCATACTTCAAGCCACGAGCGACGCGACGCTATGTTTAACATCCATATCGACAATAAATCAAAATGCCTAATGTGCACTATGGCTGTCGCTGGTCGCGTTAAAGGCACAGGACACCCAAAGAATTATTTTTCAGTTTCTAAGCCTATCTTGGAGGCAATCAATTACTGATCACAATGGTGTCTTTAGGATCGCTCAAGGTTTCCAACGAACGGAGTTATGGCTCTTCAAAAGGGACTATATTCTGAGGGTGAAAAATATGTGGACGAGTTGTCTCAGGCCTGAATTTCTCTTCATTCGCAATGGTCGCGCGAGAGCGAGCCAGAATAAGGGGACTGTCCGGCAATGGACTGGAGAACGATGACTTATTGAAAATTTATCCATCCATTTAGCCGTTACCGAGTTTGCAAGTATGGTAGGGGGTGTGGCCCGTGGTGGTGAGCGGAGGAGGTCGGGTCTGTGGTGATCGCTTATATCTTCCTTATCCTATATATAAAGAATCGCAAGGGCAAGAAAAATAATGTTGACTATGTGAAGCCATATGGGGCTACGAGCGTTCAGCACAGCGCCTGCATGGTGGTGGGGCAGCTTCGAAGAGGAGCCGATTGGGCGCGTTATTCAGCGCCTTCACCACTGCTTCGTCCTGCTTTTTTTTTTTGCTTTATTGCTTTCTTTTCGTCGATTTTTGTGTTAAAGTGCATTTTCATTTTGTATTTACGTGCAATTTCCATTGTGAATGCTGTCGAATCCTAGGAGAAAATTTCGAATCAAAAGGTTCTCCTCAGGCGTCAAAAAAGGGTAATTTCGGAGAGCATTTTTCAATGAAACCCCTTTATAAACCCCCATCAAACCTGATATCTAGAGAGATGGGGAGTGCTATGAACAATCCCAAATCAGAAACTAAATCGAGGCAAGTTTCGAATCCTAGAGAAATTTTCGAATTGAAAAGATTCCCTCAGGCTTCAAAAAAGTGTAATTTCGAGAGCATTTTTCAATGAAACCCTTTATAAACCCCCATCAAACCTGGTACTTAGGGGAGATGGGGAGTGCTATGAACAATCCCAAATCAGAAACCAAATCGAGGCAAGAAAAGATTCCCTCAGGCGTCAAAAAGGGTAATTTCGGAGAGCATTTTTCAATGAAACCCTCTTTTATAAACCCCCATCAAACCTGGTACTTAGAGATGGGGAGTAAGCAGTGAACAATCCCAAATCAGAAACCAAACCGAGGCAAGTTTGGAATCCTAGGAGAAAATTCTCCTGAATCAGAAAGGTTCCTTCTCAGGCGTCAAAAAGGGTAATTTCGGAGAGCATTTTTCAGTGAAACCCCTTTTCAAACCCCCATCAAACCTGGTACCTAGAGATGGAGAGTGCTATGAACTATCCCAAATCAGAAACCAAATCGAGGCAAGTTTGGAATCCTAGGAGAAATTTTCGAATCAAAAGGTTCTCCTCAGGCGTCAAAAAGGGTAATTTCGGAGAGCATTTTTCAATGAAACCCCTTTATAAACCCCCATCAAACCTGATATCTAGAGATGGGGAGTGCTATGAACAATCCCAAATCAGAAACCAAATCGAGGCAAGTTTCGAATCCTAGGAGAAATTTTCGAATTAAAAGATTCCCCTCAGGCTTCAAAAAGTGTAATTTCGGAGAGCATTTTTCAATGAAACCCCTTTATAAACCCCCATCAAACCTGGTACTTAGAGATGGGGAGTGCTATGAACAATCCCAAATCAGAAACCAAATCGAGGCAAGAAAAGATTCCCCTCAGGCGTCAAAAAGGGTAATTTCGGAGAGCATTTTTCAATGAAACCCCTTTATAAACCCCCATCAAACCTGGTACTTAGAGGATGGGTGACTATGGAACAATCTCAAATCAGGAAAACCAAATCGAGGCAAGTTTGGAATCCTAGGAGAAAATTTCGAATCAAAAGGTTCCCTCAGGGCGTCAAAAAGGGTACTTTCGGAGAGCCTCTTTCAGTGAAACCCCTTTTCAAATCCCCATCAAACCTGGTACCTAGAGATGGAGAGTGCTATGAACTATCCCAAATCAGAAACCAAATCGAGGCAAGTTTGGAATCCTAGGAGAAATTTTCGAATCAAAAGGTTCTCCCTCAGGCGTCAAAAAGGGTAATTTCGAGAGCATTTTTCGATGAACCTCCTTTATAAACCCCCATCAAACCTGCGATATCTAGAGATGGGGAGTGCTATGAAACAATCTCAAATCAGAAACCAAATCGAGGCAAGTTTGGAATCCTAGGAGAAAATTTCGAATCAAAAGGTCCCTCAGGCGTCAAAAAGGGTAATTTCGAGAGCATTTTTCAGTGAAACCCCTTTTCAAACCCCCATCAAACCTGGTACCTAGAGATGGAAAAAGCAAGTATATGAACAATCCCAAATCAGAAACCAAATCGAGGCAAGTTTCTGGAATCCTTAGAGAAAATTTTCGAATCAAAAGGTTCTGCCTCAGGGCGTCAAAAAAGGGTAATTTCTGGAGAGCATTTTTCAATGAAACGTTTTATAAACCCCCATCAAACCTGGTACCTAGAGATGGGGAGTGCTAAGAACAATCCCAAATCAGAAACCAAATCGAGGCAAGTTTGGAATCCTGAGAGAGAAATTTCTGGATCAAAAGGTCCCTCAGGCGTCGAAAAAGTGAATTTTGGAGAGCGTTTTTCAGTGAAACCCCTTTTCAAAACCCCCAGCAAACCTGGTACCTAGAGATGGGGAGTGCTATCAACAATCCCAAATCAGAAACCAAATCGAGGCAAGTTTGGAATCCTAGGAGAAAATTTCTGGATCAAAAAGGTCCTCTCAGGCGTCGAAAAAGTGAATTTTGGAGAGCGTTTTTCAGTGAAACCCCTTTTCAAAACCTCCATCAAACCTGGTACTCTAGAGATGGGGAGTGCTATGAACAATCCCAAATCAGAAACCAAATCGAGGCAAGTTTGGAATCCTGGAGAGAAAATTTTCCAGGATCAAAAGGTCCCATTCAGGGCGTCAAAAGGGTAATTTCTGGAGAGCATTTCTTCAGTGAAACTCTTTCAAAACCCCCCAGCAAACCTGGTACCTAGAGATGGGGAGGCACTAACAATCCCAAATCAGAAACCAAATCGAGGCAAGTTTGAATCCTGAGAGAAAATTTCCTGATCAAAAGGTCCCACTCAGGGCGTCGAAAAGTGAATTTTGGAAGAGCGTTTTTCAGTGAAACCCCTTTTCAAACCTCCATCAAACCTGGTACCTAGAGATGGGAGTGCTATGAACAATCCCAAATCAGAAACCAAATCGAGGCAAGTTTGGAATCCTGAGAGAAAATTTCGAATCAAAAGGTCCTACTCAGGCGTCAAAAGGGTAATTTCTGAGAGCATTTTCAGTGAAACCCCTTTTCAAACCCTCCCCCATCAAACCTGGTACCTAGAGATGGGGAGTGCTATGAACAATCCCAAATCAGAAACCAAATCGAGGCAAGTTTCGAATCCTATGAGAAAATTTCTGAATCAAAAGGCCCATTCAGGGCGTCAAAAAGGGTAATTTCGGAGAGCATTTTTCAGTGAAACCCCTTTTCAAACCCCCAGCAAACCTGGTACCTAGAGATGGGGAGTGCTATCAACAATCCCAAATCAGAAACCAAATCGAGGCAAGTTTGGAATCCTGAGAGAAAATTTTGGATCAAAAGGTCCCCTCAGGCTTCGAAAAAGTGAATTTTGGAGAGCGTTTTTCAGTGAAACCCCTTTTCAAACCTCCATCAAACCTGAGACCTAGAGATGGGGAGTGCTATCAACAATCCCAAATCAGAAACCAAATCGAGGCAAGTTTGGAATCCTGAGAGAAAATTTCGGATCAAAAGGTCCCACTCAGGCGTCGAAAAAGTGAATTTTGGAGAGCGTTTTTCAGTGAAACCCCTTTTCAAACCTCCATCAAACCTGGTACCTAGAGATGGGGAGTGCTATGAACAATCCCAAATCAGAAACCAAATCGAGGCAAGTTCCGAATCCTAGGAGAAATTTTCGAATCAAAAGGTTCGCCTCAGGCGTCAAAAAGGGTAATTTCGGAGAGCATTTTTCAATGAAACGTTTTATAAACCCCCATCAAACCTGGTACCTAGAGATGGGGAGTGCTATGAACAATCCCAAATCAGAAACCAAATCGAGGCAAGTTTCGAATCCTATGAGAAAATTTCGAATCAAAAGGCCCCCCTCAGGGCGTCAAAAAGGGTAATTTCGGAGAGCATTTTTCAGTGAAACCCCTTTTCAAACCCCCAGCAAACCTGGTACCTAGAGATGGGGAGTGCTATCAACAATCCCAAATCAGAAACCAAATCGAGGCAAGTTTGGAATCCTGAGAGAAAATTTTGGATCAAAAGGTCCCCCTCAGGCTTCGAAAAAGTGAATTTTGGAGAGCGTTTTTCAGTGAAACCCCTTTTCAAACCTCCATCAAACCTGAGACCTAGAGATGGGGAGTGCTATCAACAATCCCAAATCAGAAACCAAATCGAGGCAAGTTTGGAATCCTGAGAGAAAATTTTGGATCAAAAGGTCCCCCTCAGGCGTCGAAAAAGTGAATTTTGGAGAGCGTTTTTCAGTGAAACCCCTTTTCAAACCTCCATCAAACCTGAGACCTAGAGATGGGGAGTGCTATGAACAATCCCAAATCAGAAACCAAATCGAGGCAAGTTTGGAATCCTGAGAGAAAATTTCGGATCAAAAGGTCCCACTCAGGGCGTCAAAAAGGGTAATTTCGGAGAGCATTTTTCAGTGAAAACCCTTTTCAAACCCCCAGCAAACCTGGTACCTAGAGATGGGGAGTGCTATCAACAATCCCAAATCTGAAACCAAATCGAGGCAAGTTTGGAATCCTGAGAGAAAATTTCGGATCAAAAGGTCCCCCTCAGGCGTCGAAAAAGTGAATTTTGGAGAGCGTTTTTCAGTGAAACCCCTTTTCAAACCTCCATCAAACCTGGTACCTAGAGAGATGGGGAGTGCGCAGAACAATCCCAAATCAGAAACCAAATCGAGGCAAGTTTGGAATCCTGGAGAGAAAAATTTCGGATCAAAAGGTCCCACTCAGGAGTCGAAAAAGTGAATTTTGGAGAGCGTTTTTCAGTGAAACCCCTTTTCAAACCTCCATCAAACCTGGTACCTAGAGATGGGGAGTGCTATGAACAATCCCAAATCAGAAACCAAATCGGAGGCAAGTTCCGAATCCTAGAGAAATTTTTCGAATCAAAAGGTTCTCGCCCTCAGGCGTCAAAAGGGGTAATTTCGGAGAGCATTTTTCAATGAAACCCCTTTTCAAACCCCCATCAAACCTGGTACCTAGAGATGGGGAGTGCTATGAGCAATCCCAAATCGGAAACCAAATCGAGGCAAGCTTCGGAACCCGTAAGAGAAAACGCGTGGTGATTGGAGGTGGGTCGGCGTGAAGTTGGCCTTCATCGTTCGGCGGAGCCGAACGAATACTATACGGAGGGTAGCAGGCGAAGTCGGCCTCATCGTTTGGCTGAGCCAAACGAATACTACGCGTGGTGATTGGGGGTGGCCTGCGAAGCCGGCTCCATTGTTCGGCGGAGCCGAATGAATACTACGAGTGGTGAATGGAGGCTGGTCGGCGAAGCCGAACTAATACTACGCGTGATGATTGAGGTGGGTCGGCGAAGCTGGCCCATCGTTTGGCGGAGCCAAACAAATACTACTCTTGGTGATTGGAGGTGGGTCGGCGAAGTCGGCCCATCGTTTGGCGGAGCCAAACGAATACTACGCTTGGTGATTGAGTGTGGGTCGGCGAAGCGGGCCCATCGTTCGGCGGAGCCGAACGAATACTACGCGTGATGATTGGAGGTGGGTCGGCGAAGCCGGCCCATGATACGTCGAAGCCGAACGAATGCTATACGGAGGGTAGCAGGCGAAGTCGGCCCATCTTTTGGCGGAGCCAAACGAATACTACACGGAGGGTGGCCGGCGAAGCCGGCCCTTCGTTCGGCAGAGCCGAATGAATACTACGCGTGGTGAATGGAGGTGGGTCGGCGAAGCCGAACGAATACTATGCGTGGTGATTGGAGGTGGATAGGCGAAGCCGGCCCATCGTTCGGCGGAGCCGAATGAATACTGCGCGTGGTGAATGAAGGTGGGTCGGCGAAGCCGGCCCATCGTTCGGCGAAGCCAAACGAATACTACGCGTGGTGATTGGAGGTGGGTAGGCGAAGCCGGCCCATCGTTCGGCGGAGCCGAATGAATATTACGCGTAGTGATTGGAGGTGGGTCGGCGAAGCCGAACGAATACTACGCGTGGTGATTGGAGGTGGGCCGACGAAGCCGGTCCATCGTTCGGCGAAGCCGAACTAATACTACACGCGTGGTGAATGGAGGTGGGTCGCGAAGCTGGCCCATGATACGTCGAAGCCGAACGAATACTATACGGAGGGTAGCAGGCGAAGTCGGCTCATCGTTTGGCGGAGCCAAACGAATACTACGCGTGGTGATTGAAGGTGGGCCTGCGAAGCCGATCCATTGTTCGGCGGAGCCGAATGAATACTACGAGTGGTGAATGGAGGCTGGTCGGCGAAGCCGAACGAATACTACGCGTGATGATTGGAGGTGGGTCGGCGAAGCTTGGCCCATCGTTTGGCGGAGCCAAACGAATACTACGCGTGGTGATTGAGGGTGGGTCTACGAAGCTGGCTCCATTGTTCGGCGGAGCCGAATGAATACTACGAGTGGTGAATGGAGGTTGGTCGGCGAAGCCGAACGAATACTACGCGTGATGATTGAGGTGGGTCGGCGGAGCGGCCCATCGTTCGGCGAAGCCGAACGATTACTACGCGTGGTGAATGGAGGTGGGTCGACGTCGAAGCCGAGCGAATACTATACGGAGGGTAGCAGGCGAAGTCGGCCCATCTTTGGCGGAGCCAAACGAATACTACGCGTGGTGATTGGAGGTGGGTCGGCGAAGCCGGCCCATAGTTCGGCGAAGCTAAACGAATACTACGCGTGGTGATTGAGGTGGGTCGGCGAAGCTGGCTCATCGTTCGGCAGAGCCGAATGAATACTACGCGTGGTGAATGGAGGTGGGTCGGCGAAGCTGGCTCATCGTTCGGCGAAGCCGAATGAATACTACGAGTGGTGAATGGAGGCTGGTCGGCGAAGCCGAACGAATACTACGCGTGATGATTGGAGGTGGGTCGGCGAAGCCGGCCCATCGTTTGGCGGAGCCAAACGAATACTACGCTTGGTGATTGGAGGTGGGTCGGCGAAGTTGGCTCATCGTTCGGCGAAGCCGAAAGAATACTACGCGTGGTGATTGGAGGTGGGTCGGCGGAGTTGGCCCATCGTTCGGCGAAGCCGAACGAATACTACGCGTGGTGATTGGAGGTGGGTAGGCGAAGCCGGTCCATCGTTCGGCGGAGCTGAATGAATACTGCTCGTGGTGAATGAAGGTGGGTCAGCGAAGCCGGCCCATCGTTCGGCAGAGCCGAATGAGTACTACGCGTGGTGATTGGGAGTGGGTCGGCGAAGCCGGCCCTTCTTTCAGCAGAGCCGAATGAATACTACGCGTGGTGAATGGAGGTGGGTCGGCGAAGCCGAACGAATACTACGCGTGATGATTGGAGGTGGGTCGGCGAAGCCGGCCCATTGTTGGGCGAAACCAAACGAATACTACGCGTGGTGATTGGAGGTGGGTCGGCGTAGCCGGCCCATCGTTTGGCGGAGCCGAATGGATACTACGCGTGGTGAATGGAGTGTGGGTCGGCGGAGTTGGCTCCATCGTTCGGCGTGAGCCGAACGAATACTATGCGTGGTGATTGGAGGTGGGTCGGCGAAGCCGGTCCATCGTTCGGCGGAGCCGAATGAATACTGCGCGTGGTGAATGAAGGTGGTCGGCGAAGTCGGCCTATCGTTCGGCGGAGCCGAACGAATACTACGCGTGGTGATTTGAGGTGGGTCGGCGAAGCTGGTCTTCGTTCGGCAGAGCCGAATGAATACTACGCGTGGTGATTGAGGTGGGTCGGCGGAGTTGGCCCATCGTTCGGCGGAGCCGAACGAATACTATGCGTGATGATTGGAGGTGGGTAGGCGAAGCCGGTCCATCGTTCGGCAGAGCCGAATGAATACTACGCGTGGTGAATGGAGGTGGGTCGGTGAAGCCAGAACGAATACTACGCGTGATGATTGGAGTGTGGGTCGGCGAAGCCGGCTCCATCGTTTGGCGGAGCCGAATGGATACTACGCTTGGTGATTGGAGGTGGGTCGGCGAAGCTGGCTCATCGTTCGGCAGAGCCGAATGAATACTACGCGTGGTGGATGGAGGTGGGTCGGCGAAGGTGGCCCATCGTTCGGCGAAGCCGAACGAATACTACGCGTGGTGAATGGAGGTGGGTCGGCGAAGGTGGTCATCGCCCGGCGAAGCCGAACGAGTACTCCGCGTGGTGAATGGAGGTGGGTCTGCGAAGCCGGCTCATGATACGTCGAAGCCGAACGAATACTATACGGAGGGTAGCAGGCGAAGTCGGCCCATCGTTTGGCGGAGCCTAATGAATACTACGCTTGGTGATTGGAGGGGGGTCGGCGAACTGGCTCATCGTTCGGCAAAGCCGAACGAATACTACACGGAGGGTGGCCGGCGAAGCCGGTTCTCTGTTCGGCAGAGCCGAATGAATACTACGCGTGGTGAATGGAGTGTGGGTCGGCGAAGCCGAACGATTACTACGCGTGATGATTGAGGTGGGTCGGCGAAGCCGGCTCATCGTTCGGCAGAGCCGAATGAATACTACGCGTGGTGAATGGAGTGTGGGTCGGCGAAGCCGGCCCATCGTTCGGCGAAGCCGAATGAATACTACGAGTGGTGAATGGAGGCTGGTCGGCGAAGCCGAACGAATACTACGCGTGATGATTGATGTGGGTCGGCGAAGCTGGCTCATCGTTTGGCGGAGCCAAACGAATACTACGCTTGGTGATTGGAGGTGGGTCGGCGAAGCGGGCCCACTGTTCGGCGAAGCCAAAAGAATACTACGCGTGGTGATTGGAGTGTGGGTCGGCGGAGCTGGCTCATCGTTCGGCGGAGCCGAACGAATACTATGCGTGGTGATTGAGGTGGGTAGGCGAAGCCGGTTCATCGTTCGGCGGAGCCGAATGAATACTGCGCGTGGTGAATGAAGGTGGGTCGGCGAAGCTGGCTCATCGTTCGGCGAAGCCGAACGAGTACTACAGCTGAGGGGTGGCCGGCGAAGCCGGCCCTTCTCGTTCGGCAGAGCCGAGGAATACTACGCGTGGTGATTGAGTGTGGGTCGGCGAGTTGGCCCATCGTTCGGCGGAGCCGAACGAATACTATGCGTGGTGATTGGAGGTGGGTAGGCGAAGCCGGCCCATCGTTCGGCAGAGCCGAATGAATACTACGCGTGGTGAATGGAGGTGAGTCGGTGAAGCCGAACGAATACTACGCGTGGTGATTGGAGGTGGGTCGGTGAAGCCGGCCCATCGTTTGGCGGAGCCGAATGGATACTACGCGTGGTGATTGGAGGTGGGTCGGCGAAGCCGGCCCTTCGGTCGGCAGAGCCGAATGAATACTACGCGTGGGGAATGGAGGTGGGGTCGGCGAAGGTGCGGCCCATCGTTCGGCGAAGCCGAACGAATTATACGCGTGGTGAATGGAGGTGGGTCGGCGAAGCTGGCTGGCGATACGTCGAAGCCGAACGAATACTATACGGAGGGTAGCAGGCGAAGTCGGCCCATCGTTTGGCGGAGCCAAACGAATACTACGCGTGGTGATTGAGGTGGGTCGGCGAAGCCGGTCTATCGTTCGGCGAAGCCGAACGAATACTACACGGAGGGTGGCCGGCGAAGCTGGCTCTTCGTTCGGCAGAGCCGAATGGATACTACGCTTAGTGATTGAAGGTGGGTCGGCGAAGCCGGCCCATCGTTTGGCGGAGCCGAATGGATACTACGCTCGGTGATTGGAGGGGGGTCGGCGAGCGGGCTCATCGTTCGGCGAAGCCGAACGAATACTACGCGTGGTGAATGGAGGTGGGTCGGCGAAGCCGAACGAATTCTACGCGTGGTGAATGGAGGTGGCCGGCGGAGTTGGTCATCGTTCGGCGAAGCCGAACGAATACTACGCGTGGTGAATGGAGGTGGGTCGGCAAAGTTGGGTCATCGTTCGGCGAAGCCGAACGAATACTACACGGAGGGTGGCCGGCGAAGCCGGGTCCATTGTTCGGCAGAGCCGAATGAATACTACGCGTGGTGAATGGTGGTGGGTCGGCGAAGCCGAACGAATACTACGCGTGGTGATTGAAGGTGGGTCGGCGAAGCCGGCCCATCGTTTGGTGGAGCCGAATGAATACTACGCTTGGTGATTGAGGTGGGTCGGCGGAGCGGGCTCATCGTTCGGCAAAGCCGAACGAATACTACGCGTGGTGAATGGAGGTGGGTCGGCGCAGCGGCCTATCGTTCGTCCAAGCCAAACGAATACTACACAAAGCGGTGGCTGGCGAAGTTGGCTCATCGTTCGGCGAAGCCGAACGAATACTACACGAAGGGTGGCCGGGAAGCCGGCTCATCGTTCGGCGGAGCCGAATGAATACTACGCGTGGTGAATGGAGGTGGGTCGGAGGAGCAGGTCCTCAGCCCGGCGAAGCCGAACCAATACTTTACGGAGGGTAGCAGACGAAGCCGGCCCACCTTTTCGGAGCCAAACGAATATTACGCATGGTGAATGGAGGTGGGTTCGGCGAAGCTGGCCCATTGTTTGGCGGAGCCAAACGAATACTACACGTGTTGAATGGAGGAGGGTCGGCGAAGCTGGCTCATCGTTCGGCTAAGCCGAAAGAATACTACGTGTGGTGATTGGAGGTGGGTCGGCGAAGCCGGCCCATCGTTCGGCTAAGCCGAAGGAATACTACGCGTGGTGAATGGAGTGCTGCCGGTATAGTTGACCCATCGTTTAGCAAAGCCAAACGAATATTAGATGGGGTGGCCGACGAAGCCTGCTCGCTGCGAGGATGCAAATGATACGTACTGATTTTACGTGTCGCCACCTATGAGCGCAGCATGATTGAAGAATTGAAAACATTGAGCAGTTAAAAGGCTTTTGACGTCATGTTTATTTGCTTGCTTGCCCGTTTTTCAAAAGGACAACTATACTACTGCCATTGTGGTATTCGGTCTTTGGAACGGCGCTGGCCCCATGGTTGTAAACGTACTGGTCAATTCACGTTGCTTTCACAAGCATGTTTTGGAGCTTGTACCCTACATTGGGAAGTGAAATTTATTGTTCCTTCGCGTGTATATATGTAGCTGGGATACAGACAGTGTGAGTGTGGGATAGTTGAGTAGCAGCATACGCGCACACGCGCGCGATACACCTTAGGTGAATTCGGGACGCTTCGAAGCAGAGGGTTTGCAGCCTTCAAGTCAAGTGGTTGCCCTGGGCCAGGGAC